>JALLPE010001004.1:0-13476 GCA_036940025.1 Conticribra weissflogii | reverse complement strand
ATAAAATATAAAAAATAAGTCTTGTGTGCCATTATTGCTCAATTGTTGTGTCATGCCCAATATATATTTTTAAGCATGTCTGACTTCAAAGTCCCCATAGAACACAACTAAGTTCTATGGGAAATTACTTTGCACCATTATTGAGAAAATTGTCTTTCCAACACTCAATACTTCCATAGAGATATTGCTCCCAAGATGCCACAACCTTGTGACACAGAACTTAAGCTCTTGACATGTGTCTTGAGGATTCTGCTGCATCAAAGTATTAAAAAGGGTGGGACAATCCCTTTTTATGATGCCTCAAAGATGTCTAACATTTAACAGTCAAAGTAATTAAAATTTGGTACTTAAAACCAATATAATAAACAAGTACTCTTTTAATTATGATATCAGACAAAGCATGTTGGTGTGAAACACTTTGTCTTACCTTCATTCCCAGATATATAGATAAAAATGGTTCATAACCTTTATCTGACAATCATCAAACAAAAAATATGTGATTTCTTTCCAATAGTGTTGCATTGTCTCTCACAGCAAGGGAAATACTGGGGTCTACTATAGACTAATTTGAACAAAAATAGTTTAGAATATTAGCTACATTTTCTCTAAGCAACTTTTGAATGATGCTGTCTGTGCTTACAGTGAAAGATGATTCCCTGTAATATGTCCATTCTGTAGTTCATTTTAGACCACATGGTTCATTATGGTTTTATACTGGTATACCTGCCCTCAAATGTGTATGTACTACCCGTTGTTGTCAAAAATCCGAACACAAGCGTTCATTTAATAGGGAGTGTCTACGTAGGAACACACCGCGGCTGATTGTCATAAATCCGTACACATGTGTACATTCTCATACACTTTCTACGTAGGAATGACAGCTGTCTAGGGTTCAGTTTTGGACAATCAAAAAAACCATTATTCAGTCAATCAAACCCATCCATTCTCCATCCATCACATCCATAATATTTAGGAGTACATACTTCTATCTACATATTTTATTGGCTCGGCTCACAACAACCAACAATTATTTATTATTAAATCAACAACACAATGAACCAAATACATACCACTAATTATTGTTATTTCATGCAGTTGCTGGGCAATTATCACTGTCCAAAGGGACAAGTTTGCTCAACATTGATTCCCATGTAATAGTGTTGTTTGAATCGATGGAAATTTTTTGAAGACGAGCGAGTGCTTTTGCACCGGTGCTGTATTCTGCCATTTTTTCGTTTGGCGCAAATGTAGGAAGGAGGAATTTCAAAATTGATTTCCAATCCTTTGCCAAGAGTGCAGTCTCTAAATTTCCATTGGTGATAAATTTTTTGTATGCTTGTGATGCGTCTGATTTTGTTGCATCTTCTTTCTTCATTTTTGTCTCCAAGCGTTGTGCTTTTGCTTGTGCCTCCTCGGCAATAATTATCTTGCATGATTCTGTGATAACCCTTTCATTTGCAACTTGGCACCCTAACTTAAATAATCTGCCCGTTTTGTTTGCTGCTTTCTATGCAACAATTTTCTTGATGCGCTCGGTCTCATCTTCAATTAATGCCCTTGGAACAGCAACGTCCATCTCCAAATCCAAATAATCTCCCTTAAACCCCAATTTTGTCACTTCCTGTGCTGCCTTGTTGTAATCTTCCACAAGCATCTTCAAGCGTTCTCCCTGCCCGCCAACAGCTGCCGTGTCCTCCCCTAATTGTTGACACACTTTGTCATCGTTTAGTGCATTGCGGTTCATTGGGATAAACCCAACTTTGCACCACCAAGACCAGATGTTCTTCCGGGTGAAAATTTTGTCAAATGGGCGGAGTTCAATTGGATCACCTGGGAATCCGTTGACAATTGCAGAAAGATCGCAATTGTCTATTTTTACATTGCAAACACTGCCTTTCACCTCAAACTCGAAGCTATCCTCCTCCTCTTTGTCATCGTCATTGTCATCAACAGCATCTGGGTCTCCTTCCTCTTCTAAATAATTCTCCAACTCACCAACATGTCCTCCATCATTTAGAGCTCCTCCTTCATCATTTGCACCACCACCACCACCACCATTGTTGTTATAATTTTCAGACAAGGCAGATGATTGTTGTTTTTGTAGTTCCCTCTTCTTTATGAGCTTCCTTGCTTGAACTCACTTTGCCATTTTCATGGCAGCAACTCTTACCGTACTTTTATCTGTGGCGGGTTTTAGCTCCGTGAAGCCCTGATCCATTTCTTGAGTTGACTCTGTGCCATTGGGGAGTCCCAGCATGATGTGAACTCCTTTGTTGAGAAGGTCTTCACAAAATTCAACATGTTCTATGTCTTTGCACAAACGCCCGGGACCAGTATCTGTTTTGATAACCAGTGTACCTTTGATCTTGCGCCCGTCTGCATCCCTAACAGTTTCCGGCTGCACGTAGGGATAACATTTAAGAATTACTTCATTGACAAAAAGCGGAAACAGCATCTTATCCATTGACCCCTTTGGTCACATTGATACAAATGATGGATATTCCATCTTTATGCCAGTGCCAAATTTTCCTACTACTGTAGGAAGGTTACGACACCATTCAGGATCAATCTTGTAGTTCAATTCTGATTTAGCTTTAGTATCGAATATATACAGTGGTGGCAATACTTCAAGAGGATTTGTTGCGTAAACTCCAGTGATGTGACTGTCATTTTTCACAACACGATCACCACTTTGAGAGAACGACGGATTGCTGTATCGCTGTGATTGAGGTCCACCCTTTGGTCCCAATGTGTCCAGACGGTGTTGTGTCTCATCAAAATTGACAAACCAAAGGACATCATCTGGGTGATGAAGAGTTACTTTGGATGGTTGGCCTACTGCAAATGAATTTGAAAGAAATATAGAGAAATAAATCAGAGTAATCAAGCAAGAGATAATAAATAAACAAAACAAAAATTATGTACTTACAAATCATTCCAGGCTTGTCAATCACAAAATTGTGCTTTATCAAATATGCTTTGGCTCCGTCAATCCAATCATTGATGTTCTGGGCAGTCAACCATTCTGCACGGCGGTCCTCATGACTTTTAGCTTTGACAGGGATGAACAATTCCGGATGATCTGTTCTTGTCCGCTGCCATGCATAATCAACATTGAACTTTCCATTCCAATCCGTCCCATCTGTCATGGCCATAATTACTTCACGCATACTCCTACCTGATGCCTCGCCTCCACTAGAAGTGACTTGTTGCATTGTGGCGTGAATTGCAAGGGCTTTTGTAAATTCAATTGGGATGGCACTAGGCCTTCCTTTTTTAATGGTGAATTGCCAATCCTCATTTCTCTCACAGCATCCATAACAGTCGTGTACTTCAGTTTTTTGTCATTCTCACTAGATAAATACATGTCGTTGACGGTGTCGACAACACTGCGGATACCATATCCATGTTTCCCTGCATTTGGCCCCTGCAAAATATCATAGTATCGCTGTGTTGCAATTTTGAAGGCTTGCTTGTAATTCTTGTTGTCGTAGGTCTTCTTTGCCTTCTTCTCAAAGTCGTCTCTATTGCGCTGGGCAGGAGTCTTCTTCTTTCTCTTTGAGAAGACCTTGTTTATTTTAGATTTGTCACACCAATCAGGCAGTTTCTCAATGGCTCGTTTTTTTAAGGAGGAGATGATTCGTCTTTCATTGTTGAAGAAATGTTCTGGGATTCTGATGATATCGATGGACTAGTGAGTGATGATACTGTCGTTTCAGCATCATTTGCTCTAACATCATATAGCATGGATGAAGCACAGGCAAACTTTTTTCGATGATTTTTAACTCTCTTCTTTAAAGCATTATACGAGCAAGGATTGCCAGTGAATTTGAGTGCAAGGGTGATGGGTAGATCATTGTTGATCACCTAAAATTGGGACAAGTGCGTGAGAAATAAAGAAAATCAAGTAATTAAAAAGGTCACCAACAAACAGAACTCACCAGAGCAAACGCATCGTCTGATGTGTATGTCTTTTTTCCCTTCCAGGATGTAACTGGGACTTGCCCAGCAATTGGAGGGTCCTTCTTGGGGTGATTGCGTCCCTCCATGGTCGCAATAATGGTGATGAGACAGCCAAATCAGAAGTGAACCCTTCGAATTTTCATCTTGGAGGAGCGATACCGCTACTTTGGGTGGCCCGAGTCATCCAAAATTCTGACTATCCCCAACATATTACATATCAATGTGTGCAGAATTTTGTAAGGATTCCTGCATATGAGCTCAGAATAACGTCAAAATCGACTGTTAAAAAATTATTATTATTTTACTAAAAGTGTACGGATTTAGGGTTCACTTTCGGGTGTACGGATTTTTGACAACAACGGGTACCGTAAAATAAAATGCAGCAGATAGAGATGCTCAATTTTTTTAAGTTGTACCGGGTTTCTTATCTGAAATAGTAGTACCAAGAGAAGGTGCGACAGGGTCATAGCATGGTAGTAGTAGCCGAGGACGGGAACACTTCCGAACATGAACGATATGAATGATAGTGTGAATGATTAAAATTGATTCCCATGGACGTCGAAGGTAGTACCGATCTAGTCACTACCTAGTATTGTTGGATCCAACTACCTAGATAGAATGCATACCATACCTAGTTTTCATCGTATAATTAGAGAGTAATATCGCTATTATTTTTCATTTTTTTTGTCATCATTATCGTAGGGTTCTCTAGCGAAGAAGACTCGAGTTTGTGGGCACATAAAAAGCAAGACAGTGTCATTCTCGGTGTGACACGATTCAAGATCGATTGCTCATTTTTTACATCATTTTTTCCTCCAACAAAACTGACCATATCATCTTTGACAGCCGAGCAATCCTCCAAACCCTACATTCAGCATTTTTTTTAAGGAACAGCCTCACACAGCACTATTAGTACGATAGTCACATAATCAAAATGCAGTACGGTGTCGTATGGATAATGGATATCATATATCATCGTCACAAAGCCGTGTAATAGTCTCGATAGCGTCTCCCAGTATCGTGTCTCGCGATCCTACCAGTTATTTTTTATAGCAAACCAAAGAGAAGTTCATAACTGAAAATTTTCAGATTCAGGAAAAAATATAAGTGAATCGTTTGATGAAATAACCTAAACCTCAAAATCATGATGAATTTGAAGTCAGCAAATGTGAACTTCAACGAGAAGGGCAAACACGACGACTATACTGCCTCCTCTGCGGATTACATCACCGATATCAACAATGCTGTCGATATAATCCTGTCATCTCCTAATTTATGCGCTGAATTTCGATCATTGCTGGCAAGTCGAAACATCCAAACGAGTGCCGGTGTTCAGCAGATGATGCAGAAGTTTGCCGAGGAAAAAATTCTTCATCTCATAGACAATTCGGTTGAAAATGAAATTCTGGGAGGAGGTGATAAAATCGACGAAAGTAAATTTTCGGACTCTGTCCGTAAATTTATTCAGAGAAGGTCGGCAGAAATGAAGCCCCCGAGAAGATCGTCTTCCGAGTTGGCACCATCGCATAATGGGTGGAGTGTCAAGCGTCAAAATCATATTTACAACAAATCTGGGCTTCGACCAAACAAGACACCGCGTCAGATGATGCCATTGATGAATTCTCCTAAATCAAAGTCGACTACCGACGACTGGATCTTGCGCAATGGAGCCTTGATTCCAACGCGAAAGCAGTCAAAACAGGTAATTCAGAGATCGCGACCAAGTTTTGCAAATGGCCAGCCCAAAAGGGATAAGATTTTGTCCGCTTCGACGCCTTCAAATCTACTAGAGAGAAGCTACAACGATTCTTTTGCTTGCATTTTGGAAACATTAAATAATTCCATGCCTAAACTAGGGTCGACAAAACCAACCGAATTCTCGCTATCTTCGCTGAATCAGCATCACGAAGAAAGTCTACCGGGAAGAAGATGCTCCCACATGAGCACAGGAAGTATGGAACATTTAAGCGATTTCCTTGACATATCACATAAAGCTCATGTTGCATCAGCTCCTTGTCACGACTCATTCTCCTCCATGCTATCCGATGCCACTGCTGTCAATAATATACGCAATAGAAAAATTCAAGGGAGGGTAAAATCTCAAGCTATCGACAAAATAATTGGAGAGCCAGTGAAAATTGAAAAGATCCGAGCCATACCTACTAATCCAGCATTCAGAAAATGGCGCCGTAGAGAGTCGTCCTTAGTCGATAACCATAATTTCCATTTCGCCGGCAAAAATGTAGTGAGCATTCATATGCCCTGCGTTGTTGACGCAAGTTCAAAGGATGGTCTCCTAAGAACATGGTTGAATCACGAACCGAAAGTTTTCTTGCCTTCCTCCGAGGCTAGCAGCCAACCACAATGCGCTTTTCCCGAAGACAAACATGGCGAATCACAAAAATCGATTGAGAATTCACATAAAACCGTCATACACTCGTTTCTCGGCCGTTCGATGAAGCTTTTCGGTATTAGTAACTACAGCTTGGACACTACCGTGCGTTCTCCGAGCGATGTCGACGATTTGAGAAACGATGATCAAGATACCCTGGTCTCGTCTCTTCGAGATCTATCGAATGCATCATTAGTTCAACAAGTTGATTCTATAATTTCCGAGGCACAATGTCCATCTTTGACAAATAATAATCTCCTGCTAGATTGGGGTGATTTTGAAGACGACGTGTCAGATTCTTCTCAAGACGAAAATTCTGTCACTTCCTTATCTTTGGAGGATTTGGAAGTGCGTTGAATAAAAATCATTGAATAAAAATGTCATAACAATGTAGAACTTATGAATCGCGCGTCATGCATACGCGGCTACTTTTAACATAACAGCGCATGGTTGTTGGCTCTGACACGTACAGAGAAGGACATATTGCTGCTTCCCTGAATAGGAGGTTGAAGATGAATTTTTGTGATCAATTTCAACACAATTAAACAAACAAAATAAAGTAAAACAAGCAGAGATTGTTCAAAAGAATCCTGAGATTACTTTTTACTTTCTCGTAGCCAAACAGCCTCATCGCAGCAATGATTGAAGTCCATTAGTTTTTCAGTGCCATATTTATGTCCACCAATTGGTAGAAGAAGGAAGTAGCATGTTTTCCCAAGGGACATGTGTATCACACTTAATCATAAAACTTTTATTCGTAAATCTATGCCAAAGGTGATGATCAAGCCAAGAACGTCACTTATGTTTTCCTTTGTCAAAGTAATTTCTTATGTGATATAGATGTCAAACAAGTTCAAAATGAGATGATTTACTGAATTGAGTATTCATTTCCAAGGAATTAAAATTTCAACTAGATTAAGTTACTTGATTGAGCAAGAACTGATTAGTGCTATTTTCTAATAAATCACAAGATTGGAAAAGTCATCAGAAACTCTACAATAAACATTCTTTGATACAAAGTGAATGTTACATATACTAAACTTCCATAATTTTACAAAACACCTGTTAGAAATATTGAACTACTTGTAATATCAAGATTGTTATGTATGAGCACAACAAAATTCAAAACTTTATATTCACCAATCATTTTTCTTTTTTCATCACCAAAGCAAATCACTCAAAAATATCAATTGATTCATAAATTTTCATTTTATAACTGCAGTCAGTGATGTTTGGTATCACCTATTTGTTTTGGTTTTCTGTGTTAAGACATAATGTTGTATGCCATTTGTTGTTTACTTTCTTATAATGTGGGGTTTGCTTTAATACTTGTATTGATTTTATCAAAAATAAAATAAACAAAACATTTTTTGCAAAAAAATATTTCCTTCATTATTGACTTCTTGATTGCATGTACCATCTTAAATGCTATATGATGAAATATATGCAACATTATTATTATTGAATTTAACCACTCATGATTGGCATCATTCTAATACAAATCATGTGGCATTCAATCCAAATTTGGTCAGCATCTTAATGTCATGCCACCATTACCAATTTTATTAACTAAGTGAATGATATAATTCTTTTTCAAAAGTTGGATTCATTCTTATCAAAAGCAGAGTTGAATTAAAAGTGGTATTATTGTGTGTATGCAGTCAGAAAGTGATATTAGTAAAGTAATGACATAATCTAAGTGAATTCTGTGAGTTGAAACATGTTCAAAGTAGAACTTTGTTGATGTCAAAACATATTGCACCATTCACACAAAAATTTAAATCACAATAATGTACTTAGAAGATCAAGAATAAATTCTGGAAAGAAAATTTTTGGTTCTGAAAAAAATTATTTGATTCTAGATGTACATGCAAGAAAAGGAATCATTCTAATCTTGGTTGCATTAATGATTTCCAATACTACTCTTTCTTGTACCATATGTAAAGATACCAACTACACCCCTCTCAAAAATTGATGCAGCAGAGAATTGTCATCATATCAATTTATTTCTTAGAATGTCAAATCCTGGTTTAGGTAGTCCCATTGTAAATAAATCAACAAGTTACTCAGTAATATTAAGCAAATTAATGTTATGCTTTACAATCTGTTCTCAAAATTAAATGCTCCTAGGGTGGTGGTTCTTCAAGATGTGAATTAAAATGGCAAATTTTTGGCCATTATCTCGATGGATAGAAACTGGAATGGTGCTATTACCTACAATCCTTGATATTGAATCAACCAATAAAGTGTAACAGCTTGCAACATCTATGATCTAGAGCAATAATTTAAACATTATATCAAAAGGGTCTCAAATTTCAACTTACATTGTCAAATGATGAGACAAAAAGGATCCAAAATCATAAAACCAACCCTGCTTGTAAGACAAAAAGGATCAAAAACAACATTATGAACATACATCTGAGTAAAATCAACATCCAGAAAACTATGAATCTTTAGATGTTTCTCAGAAGTTTTCATTACCAATCCTTTATGTAGCTTTTAGACATCATCCAATCTGCTTGAGGATGTGTTTGCGCAGAAAGTTTAGGCAATACATACACTTTGGCACAGTTTACAGCATAGGTAATGCTAGGATGAATATAAGTATGTACAGCAAGATATGACACCATTTCAACTACTTTGTTGTGGTTGAAATCAACAGCTAAGACTCTTCATTTACATATTTGGCAAGAGGCTTCCCTTCTTTGGGTGTGTCTTTTGTTTTATGTTGATAAACCTAGTACTATGATCATTTGCAATATGAACTATAAAAAATCCATCAGCGGAATCCCATTGGTCAAAATTGATACATTCATCATGCAACTGGGCAGATCAATTAAGAATATCCTTATCATTCTTGCTTGGAAGATTGGATTGCCAATACAGCAGAAAGCCATATCATTCTTGCCAATCAAGCAGCTGGGATAAAAAGGGGCTTGAGATAGGCAACAGCGTCCTTGCTTCTAAGTGAGATATAAAAAGAGTGTTATTTCAATCATATTAGGTATTTCATCATAATTCTCTCATTTCTCATCTCCTCTAAGTGTAGCAAAAAGTACAGTAGTGACATCAGCTTGCTTTGACTTAAGATTTGTGATCTAGTAGGGAAAAAAGGATGATCATCGTCAAACAGTGATCCATCAGACAAGAGGAGAGATGGACTCAAAGAAATAAATTCCTTTCAACTGCTGATCCTCATAAGCATGTAAGTGGGCTTTAAATTTCTTCAGCTCCATTATTATATTAATCACATTTGAACACCCAAGTTATAGAAATTACATTCAAGTTGTCTTCATGATTGACTACATCTCAGAAACTTATTCCTTCTGAAGTACTGATATTTTTCAGTTGCTTTCCAATATTCATCTGTAAATGGTTCTTTGATGGCCTCTTGACAGCTAAGATAATTTTTAATTTCTTTGGACTATGCTACAAAAGGATTTGACTTTTGTTGCAATAATTTGACAGTCATTAGCAGCAAAGGTAATGATTTTTGAGATAGGTCTTGTAATGGTATCTTCAATGGTAGGGGATGCAAAAAGTATGATTATTAACATTTCATTTAGAATCACCAATCTCATTCCAGAGGTGATAGCAAAGATTGCTCTTGCAGGAAAGTCTGGCGATGTAAAATGGGACTTGATTATGTCCAAGGGTAAAGGTGGCCTTACATATCTTCTCAAATAGCCAGGTTAGAGTTTCCGGATTCAGTGTAGTTGTTCAGGATCAAATTTCAATGGGGTTGTAAGAATCAGCATCTGATCCAATATTAGAGGCCTCGAAATGATCATCCAAATCTATAAAATGTATGTTGGTGGGTGATCTCTCTGAAGCATTGATAGGTATGATGAACAAAATATTGTTGGCAGAACGGGTAGAACAATGTCCTCTTTCTGAACAAAGCATGGAAATGGATAATCTGGAGTTTTGCTATTGGCACCAACTGATCAATAAACTTTTAAAATGCATCAGGAGAATTACCAGTAGCTTTATAAATTTGTTTGACTAATCACAATCTTTAACAGACCAATGATATTCAATATTCTTTTTGCTCATGCTCATCATGCCAAATATCATCAAATAGTTGGTTGGGTATCAGAAAGCTTGTTGTTTTTTGACTGGATAGATTGATTTCTAGAATTTCAGATGAATGATTCAAAAATGCTTCTTTTGTTCCTCTTTGAAAGTCATAATAGGAAATAATGTAATAAAATGGATGGTATCCTTAACAAGTTTTTTATTTTATAAAGTAGTGAAGTAAGATTTATTTCTAGGTTTGTGAATTTTTTTGAATTTGAGAAAATTGTTTTTGTGACATTTGCCATTGTCTTATTTTTTAAGAAGCCTATTACAAGTCTGATCTATGATTACACTAGAGAAAATTCATCAACAACTAGGTGTTGTATTGACAAACTCAGTAGAATCACTTGCTATTTCTCTATCATTGAATGTGAAAGCTATGCATTTTTTCTATATTGTGGCAATGAATGATCTAATATCACTTCTTGACAATGTTAGGGCCCATGGGCTTATGATAAACTTGTCCCTTGTGGCATCTTCTGCAAAGTTCAATGATGAGTAACTTGTAGCAAATCCAATTGGTTATGGGCAATATCTACAATCAATCAGTCTATTGCATGCAATTTTTGGTAGGAGGTGGCTAAGTGGCAGGTTGGAAGAAAGAGGCTGACATTGAGATGCTTGCAAGAATTTCTTTTGGGGCCCATGGAAATTTTTTAAGACCAAATTTCAACAATCAAAAGGAACTGTTGTTGTTGACAGATTACTTTGAATTGGATATTGAAGGGTTAATAAAATTCTAATGCTCATAGCATAAACAAGCAAATGTTCAAATCTTTCTCAATTCCCAAAATGGGCACATGCTGCTGATGTCAGAATTTCACAGGCTTCCTTTTCCCTTGGTATTTATGCACTGATGTCAGAATTTCAAAGGCTTTCTAGTTCCCTTGATATTCATGCAAAGTTGCACAAATATCCTCTAAAAATTTGTAGGTGAATTTTAAGTACTCAAAATATTCAATTCTGCATGAAAGTTCTGTAGTAATTCTACAGAAGATTTTCAATTGGAATTAAGTATACAATGATACGAGCATTTGAGATCTTGTGGACCTCAAAAAATGAGACAAATAGTGACATTTCCTCCTCTTTTTATCAGGAGGCTTTCCTAATGTGCTGGTAACATTACAGAAATAGGTAAAATAATTCAAACCAAGTAATGACCGCCATAACATTTTAAATTTGGAGAAATTAGGGTTTTTTACTCATGTATCCTCTATACAGGGATAAAGTGTGACCCTGCAAAATCAACCAGTTTGTAGAAGCAAGCGATTCCTCAGGAAGAGCTCTCAGCAACAGTGCAAATTGATACATATTCAAGTAAATTCATTTTTTGTTTGGGAAAAAGTAAAAATGTTCTGATGCAAGAATAAAGTGCAATTTTTGGCAGAGATTAAAAAAGCAAAATATGTACTATTCCTATGTGCATCTTTCCAATTTCCAAACATACAGAAAAAAGGCTTGGTACTCATAATTATACATTTTTTATTTATTCTATTTTACTACTCTCCAGTGCATCCATGATGTCTTTGTCAACATTTTCAACAAGATTCACTGTCCCTTCCAAGTTTACCTAAACAATTGAACAAAGTTACAACACTGCACTAGTTCAATCAAATCAACTTAAGGAGGCTGCTTTCTTGTCTCTTTATTGACCCCTACCACTATTACTGTTTGTCTATCATGGAGTTATATTCTAGAATGTAGTACAATCAGTTGTATGAGCAATTGCAGAGAGTAGTTTAAAGTGTAGATTGAAAAAATAGATTTTCATCCATCAATCAAATTTAAGACCAATCAAATGGTTTGTGATCAAGACTTTCATGTACAACTAAACTTTCACGATTTTGTTAATTCTGATGATGTTTGTATGTAAATTAAACAAGAGAATCGTTGTTTTCATTGCATTCTTCCTTTCACTGTTTTCTTGATGAATCATAGTATCATTCAATCTTTGAAACATTAATTGCTATGCATACATACCCCATTCTGCGGCTTGATGCATAGAAGTTGCTATGTGCTACCTTGTCACTTTGGTTGGATTCTTTTAGTTTCCCTGTATATATATCATTTTGTATTGATTTTAACAATTAAGGAGGTCCTTTGCATCTAAATGCTGAATCAACAGAACATTTAAGGTCTATTACATGTTGATTTTTACACTTTCTCAAGTTTGTTGTTGATGAATCCAGAGTCAGATGGTGTTCCGTCTTGTGTTCATCATAGCAGGTGAAAACAAAAGATTGGTATAGTTCCATCTGCCACAACAAGGATATGAGTGAAAAGATATGCATTTCACGTGTAAAAAATGAGTCTATCACAACAACATAAAATGGGACTTGTCATATGAGCATCTCACACATCAAATATTCTAATTTTGAAAATGCCTGAATCAATAAATTGACAAGAGAAAAATATGATGAATGACAGTAAGAGGTGCCACTTGTTGCAAAGATCTTTGACATATGTGAATGCCACAGCTTCAAGAGACAAGAAAGATTTGTGCATTTTCTCAATTATGCAAATTTTAGTAGCTTGCTATATTTCATTGGCAAACTATTTTGAAACTAGCCACTTCTCCCCTCCCAAACCTGTCTAGACTAGTAGAAGTAAATTAGCAATTTGAGTTGCATATAGGCAACAAAGTGGTATGAAAAATGTAACTAAACATTCTGACTTCTGTGCCTGAACCCCAACAGAAACCCCAACGACTCCAGGGTGGGATAGGGGTTTTTAGAGCAACTACATCTAGGAGGCAAATAGCATCAAGAGTTTGAAACAGCAATTCAAATGACAAAAAATTTCAAAGAATGGCTGACTGGAAGCGCATGGGCAACAAGACACGAGCCCTCACACAACATGCCATTGGTTGATTGGCATGCCAGAAAATTTTGGTTGGCGGGCTTACACAAGTCACGCTCCCATCACTAAGTCTCTCCATCTGCCCAACTCTCTTTCTCCTCCTTCCCCCTGGGGTCCTCAGTGCTCCTGTAACAAACTCCTTTGAAACTAGCTGCTTCTGCTCCTTACAAACCTGTCTAGAC
>JALLPE010001003.1:0-13477 GCA_036940025.1 Conticribra weissflogii | reverse complement strand
CCTGGTTGCAAGAAGTAGAAAATGCACTCTAGTGATAAAATAATTAATTCAACTTCTGCCTCCCCCATAGCTCCATCACAAACATTTATCACATCAAATGCATTGAAATGGGCAGAAATGATACACATTATACTTTAGAGGTGATTGTGAAACATAAAAACAATTAATCTCTATGGTTTAAATGTTTGACACTCTTTTGTTGTTGGTATCTGTGCTGAACTCAAAAAAGTTATTGCTATAAAAATTAATGGTATTGCTGTGACAAGAAATAACAAAGTCAAATTGCCTCCGGTAGCGCAAAAAAAAACAGGCGTATTCTTCACACCATGAAGAAGGACTCTGTGCATGGGCATGATTTTATTAGTTGCCTGTGTGCCAAGATAGCAGGTCCTCTCTCCTCCATAGTGGGGTTTTTCGAGGGCTAGTTTTTTGTGGACCATAACTTGTCCAAAAAACACGAAGTTAGAGTTTTACTGCATAAAATGTGTTGTGGACAAAACAGTTGTTAAACTTGTACTTCATCAAAAAAGAAATTATCAATATAATTTCAAAATATCATAGTCAAATTAAATTATTTTTATAATATCCTTGGCTTAAATTATCCTCCTCATGACCACATCATTGTCTGAAGTATAAAATTTGATTACCTAATTCCAATGATACTCAATCATGTCATAAAATGAAATGTAAGAGGATTGAATGTCTTTTATGAGTAAAATCCAATTTACAAATTATCATGATTCTTTTTCTGCACAGGATCAGGAAAAAGTCAGATTCATTTGTTGTCACATTCAATCTACCATCATGATTATTGTTTTTCTTTCTCCCCAGGAGTGTACCAAATTCTTCTGTTCTTGCTGTGTACCAGAATGCCAATACACAACTACTGAGTTTACATTCCCCTATGAACTTTGGCACACCATGTTCAAACAACTTTTTTGTTTAATTCAATGTCCAATTGATAGGAATCTAATCAGAAGAATGTACAAAAATGAATTGATTTGCATTAGTGCCATTTTGATGGCATCTCCATGAGTCCCAACTTGAATGTCATGTGAATCTGATAAAACTCTCTGACACATAGATCACATGAGTTTCCAAGTGTCAAGATTGCTGCAACAGTGTTCTTGTCTTGAATATTTTTTCGTATCAAACCTAGAATCATTACAATGTACATTGTCAACTGTATGACGTTGTTCAAGAGATTGAGTCCTCAATCATGTACTGAAATACAATAGAACACAGGGACATGATTTTGCATCTCAATGTTTACTTCATTGTGTAGAAGAACATCAACAAATTAGTACTACTAAATGCTTACTCATACAAACATCATATCAGTAGTGAAGTCTTCATGACATTGAGAGATAGCATGGAGGTAGAAGTTGGTACTGTTCCAATCAATGATATTTTATAACAGACATGAGACTCATGCAAAAGTAACTACTGTAAGCTTGAGAAAGGATTGTTGGATTACTGGCTCAATGGTACTAAAAGAATTCTGTGGATTAGAAGAGTCTGCTCAATTGGACATAGATGATGGGAGTCACTAGTGGTGTTGATACGGCCAGTGTGTATAGCATCACTGGCCTCAGGATATGACAAATCCATTTCATGAATAGATATTTCATGATTGAAGTGGTATTAGCATCATTGTTAACAACAAAATCTTACTACAATATAGGCCCAAAATTACCTTTGTGACCACCTGTTGAATTGAGGTTGAGAGAAATATAATAATGAAAATGATCAAAGGAGATGATGGCATGAAAACAAGAAAAATTTCTTAATATGGTACTGTAAGTAAAAATTCTTGTCTCGTTTCCTTGTATTGTGTATAGTGGCAAAATTAGTTTCGTATAGTACAAGTGAGAATGATATAAGCATGATGTATCACGTGCAACACATATAACTTTTTGTTTAGGTGATAACAAGATTGCTAGGTACAATACTATATAGTTTTTGTAATGTACTTATGACAATCGTCATCAAGGTGCGAAAGCGGAAACGATCTCGATCACATCCTAATGCAGAATCAATTAGTACGTAGCATGATATTCAAATCTCTATAAAGGTCACAATGTAAAACATAAAAAGTACCATACAATACGTGGGTACAATAGGAGCTGCGAGTTAACATCCTTGACGATACAACACATACGAAACATACAATAAACGATACAATACTATATCCTAGAATGTAAGAAGATTCACAAGGAGACCGACGATACAAAACACTCCACTACTGTAATATTATTTATGTTTTACAATACAACTCGTCGTCAGCAGGAGTGTGTATATCCCGTGCGTTTGACATGCGTCGTCCTCGACGGAGGAGTCGTTTCCACTACCATACCATACCTCAGGACAATAACATCGTATTACGATGGCATGATGCTCCCGGTCCAAACCGAAGTGAGTTCGACCGACCGACCGACCGATCGATGTTATGCATATAATATGAATAAGTATATCTATACATGATTTATAGATAGGAAGATTGTTGTTGTTCGCCAAACATTATCGACGGGGTGAGCAGCAGCCTCCATCCACTGTAAACTGCAAACCACCTGAAACTCACAAACATCCCAAATCTTCATCGTCACCGTCGTGAATATGTTCAATCTTCATCGTCCCGAGCATTGTCGTCGTCGTCATCCACATCATTGAGATACATTCCAATTGCAATCCATCATTATAAATACCACTTCCATCGACACTGAATAGAGTACAATACCAATCTTTTGCATTCTGCAAACATGACAAACGTCAGATAGGGGTACGATACACTGGAAAATACAACATACCAAAAGAGGATACTATCGCGGTTGCCAAAATGAAACACGTATTCCAACCGTCCAAACGAAACAAACCAACCGGGGGGGATGGCGATGGACACGATCACGACGACGACGATCGCAAACGCAACAACTCCAACGCGGAAAATGGCCATCAAAGTCACAAACATTCCACCGGCGACATTTCGGCCTGCAGCACCACGGCCATGGACGGGAGTCATTCCAGCCGCCATAAGAAGAGTCTTCGCAGTAGCATCGACGGCGACGGCGACGGCAACGGCGACGGCAATGGGAATATTCACACTCGCGATCGCTCGGAAGGCGACGAGATCGTGAGAGACGTTCAAAGGATGGAGCGACAGACCGGAGCGAGGAACGTGATGGACCCTCGTCTCACCCCATCGATGAATCGAGAGCGACAACAGCATCGTCGTCATCGTCATCGTCATCATCATCATGATGATGGTCGTGATCGTGATCGTGATCATCGTACGATGGAAGAAGAAGCGGACGCGAAAAAAGAAGAAGAAGGGGGGGCAGAGAGGAGAGATCGCGCGTTGAGCGTCGCTTCGGAGGGATGCGATCGAAGCGTCGTCTCGTCGGCGTCGTTGCGGGAACGACGACGCGAAAACCGCAACCGCGAACAACATCCACAACCACAACCACAGCAACAACCACAACAACAACCACAGCAACCACAGCAACAACAACTGCGAGAAGATGAAGATGGCCGCGAATCCAAATCGTCGAAAAGCCCCAAACAACTCCGGAGGAGGAGACGAAGGGATCATAAGAACCGGGACGAAATGAAGGCCACTCTGAGAGAAGAGTTCCGAGGCTCGTTGGCGAAGGAACGCGAACGCGAACGCGAAGACACGGCGTCGGACCCGATGCGTCCGGCGGATGACCCGCGATCGTCACGCAGTCGCGACGACGCCATTGTACGGGATGACGCACCACGACTCCCTGCCATCCCCGCCAAAACGGTGCGAATTCGCCAAATGAGAGCCGAACAAGACGATTTGGACAGGGCGCTCAAGCTATCGATCAAGGAGCAGAGACATCGGACCAAGTCGTCCGGGTCCACGGCAGCGAGCGGTGCATCGGCGGACATACCAAAAGAAGAACGCCGGAGGAGGAGACGTCGTGCGCGGGACAAAGACGACGATGACGACGATGACGATGGTGGGGAATCGAAACCATCCGCCAATGCGTCATCTCCGTCGTTGAGCGGTTCCGGGACATTCCAACGAACCGATCCCGATTTCGATGCGATCGACATGGCGAAACTATCGATCGCGGAAGACGACTCCATCGCGGATATCGACGAACGCTTTCGGTCGGGCACGTCGCGGTTGCGAAAACCATCCCTCGACGACGGAGAACCATTCCAAAATGAGGAATTCGATCCTCATGACGAACAGACGCAGACGGAAGAACGAATTCGACAAAACGAACAAAAGCAAAATTTGATTGATCTGCACATGGCCCAATTCCTAGCCACGAATAGAGCGTTGAAAGAAAGCTCCTTGGGGAATTCCAAAGATTTGGCAGACGGACTCTACGACGACTTCGACGAAGATTACGACACGTTCGACGTCAAGCAGCAATTACCGTCGTTGTCCGAGTTCGAAGAAGAACAGAGGGCTTTGAACCGGAGCAGGCGCAAGTCCCGGCGAACGTCCGAAACCACGATGAAAATAAATGCCTGGCATCAGAAGTACGCTTTGAAAAAGGCCATGGACTTGGCCGAACGCTCGCCCGAAATGGAATGGCTTTCGTCATTCTATCGATGTGACCCCCGCTGGCAGATCATGAAATTCTTTGACGAAGTCGCGAGGGAAGGGGGGGATGCCCCAATGGACGAGGATGTGGCGGCGTCGCCGTTGATGAATTTGTTTCAAAAGGCGAATGTCTTCACCGTGTGGAGGCCCACATCGCTGGAGGCCATCAAGAACATGATGCTCGGAATCGCCACGGGAAAGGGATTGGATATCAAGGGAAAATCCGCCAAACGCGGCAATATATCATCATACGGTGCGGGTCGTCTTTCAAGTCCATTTTCAATTTCAGAAATATACTCGATAGTGTGTGTTGACTCACCTCTTTGTGGTTTCGTTCCTTCTCGGTATTATTCTACAGTTCCTTTTATTCAAATTTACGAGGAGCAACACAAAGAGCATGTCCGCGCCTACATCAAAGATGGACGAACAATCCGTGTTTTTTACCAAGATGAAGCTAGTCGCATGGAAGCATACGAGATGATCAATGATGTCAAAGATTTCATGTTATTTGCGGCAAAGGATGCCATGCAAGTGTTGTCCGACGAATACGCCGACCCATCGGAGCAGGAATTGGCCATGAAACATTTGATGTACGATGATTCCAATTTGGGTGTGTTTTTCATCGACACGTACGTAAACGCAGATCCACCTTGCTTTGGATTGGATATAACGGAGAGATTGTTTTGGGAAAGCTACGTCATGATGAGTGATTGCTCGCGTCCTCCTGGGACTGAGTGGGACATTGGAAGAAATTCGGAGTTGACGTTCATGGGTGAGTGCGTTCAAGTTCTATGGTTTGCGCTAATCCAAACTGCGCGTAGTGAATGGGAGTTGTCTCTGCGTGTGCAGTTATTCGAATGCGAATGATATTACAAACACTAGATGCACTTTTGCTTCTCTCATCTCCTGCAGATATGAATTTCAAAGCCATCCGACATGACCCGGGACCCGGAGAACCTCGTGCAGTAGTTTATCAAATGAGCACATGCAGTCCAATGGAACCTCGGATGCTCCTCATGGCATACGAAGAGAATAACAAAGTCAAGCCAGTCGTTTCTGATTTCGATTGCTTTTTGCTCGGTTCGAGAGGAGTCCGATACAAACATCCGATTCCGGATGATCAGATCGAGTTAGTAAAATGGTCGGTAGAAAATATCAGCGAAGTTCTCGACGAACAGGGAGCAAATCCAAGCGACAATTTCGGTTGGATGGAAACTTGGTTCAAAGTGCTTAAGAAAGCAGCCCTGAAAGGGTATTATCCCAAAACTCCAAAATATGGAAATGGCGACCCCAAATCCTATGAAATCATTGAAGTCGCGGTATCTCGCCTTCAAGACACGGGTTGCGTCCGGCACGGAGCCGAGTGCTTTAACTGGTTTTTTCCGCAAGAAATCGACGACACCCTCCTCGTTATTTCGGACACGCTGCCGGGGAACGTCAAATGGAAGTACGTCAATGCGGAAGAATTGCAAGACTTGCTCTGCGAAAAGATCGACGAAGGGTTCACCTTTCCGCTCAATCCAAAGTGGGTGCTTTGCGATCCCGGTTGGAGAAGAGTATACGACAAATTACTGGCCAGCCGAAAACCGAACGTCCAAGATTCTTTAAATTGCTGGTTGCCACCCGGGACAGGTCTTCGTCAGCGGATCGATGAAATATCGAAAAAACACCCGCGTGGCTTCGGTGCTCGCACGTCTTGGTTCGAGGACCATCGTCACTTGGACAACGCCGAAGGTACGGAAGCCATGGATACTCTGGAGGATGAGTTGTCGAAATACATGGTTCGTCAGAGGGCATGGAGGAAGTTGCGGCTCGCATTATTTTGGATTAGGTACATTAGGGAAAAGCGTGCAGCGTTAGGAGAGAGTAAAGGCGACGAATATTACTACGAATGAATGTGGTTGATGGCATCTTTATGTAACTTAAATTCAGCAGACTTGCCACAACAAGACTAGGAATGTCGTTGATGTAGTTGTTTGAAGTAGATATTCGGCGACGGCTGTTAAATGCATACATTTCTTTTCTGGTACAATCGCCTTCATTTGCGTGCGATTTTATGCACCGTATGAATTCGATGGATCAAGTACATGTCCTGTCTCATGAATCTCCTCCCAGCTTGAACGCGCAAACAACATAAAACTCATATCTCAAAATAAATAATACCTCGTCGAAAAATTGAACACGTAATCATAAACTAAAATATTCTAATAGAATTACTAATCAATTCACATCCGTAGGAAACAATAATTGTTCGATACACATTGGATCGATAACAAGCTATACAATCAACTAAACGATACAACCAGTGAACAATCATTTGCAAAGAGACGGACTCTTTGGCCAAGAAACACATCATCCGTGGTACATTCTCGTAACAAACTCTCTGCATTCTGCATACCATCCTCCTCGACGAAATTCGTCGTAATTTACTGCAACATTTGTAACACAAGTAACAATAGTATTCATCATCGTCATCATAATTTGGATCCGAGGAGGAACTCGCACAGGGTCTCATCGTCCGCCAGAACGATTTTACCGCAAGGCATGGTTCTAAAAGCTGACTTTTTCGCGTTGGATGAGTTGTCGCCGCCGAGCGAATTCGCCTGATCTTGGTCATGGTGGATAAGACGATCAACCATTGTGGAAGGAGGAGGGACTTTCTCCTGACAATCTGTTGGGTTGGCGATAGGATAATGTTTGTCGCCGTCGAGTCGAACTCGGTCCGTGGAGTCAGATTGTGATGTCATTGATCTTATTGGCGGTGGAGAAGAGTGAGGTGTTGTTGGAGTGATGATCCCGAGAAAGCATCGTTTCATCGGTGCGAGATCGTCCATGAAAATGATCTGAACGTGGTTTGAATTAATAACGGATGAAATATGGAAATCATCGTAAGGGTTGTTTCGCACATGGCGACAAACGAAAATATGATGTGATATCACACCTGTTGATAACATATCATATCATCATGCTCACACAAAATTCCAATTTACTCACCGATATATTACAAGGAATCTTCGATTGAGGGAGCTTCTTGCACGGAAGAGTGATCGACAAATGCGATGGTTTGGGCCCTTGCTTTTTCGTTCCGCGGTGCGGCGAGTGCATGGAACGATCCTCCGTCGAAGCCGGAGAAGGAAACGTGTCGACTTCGACGATCCCGACATCGTGAAGTGCCAGAGCCAACATGCCGTACAAGTTCGGAAGTGACTTGGGTTCAATCAATTCAAAGATGGTGAGGGACGACATGGTCGGCGATTCGGGCGTGGATGCGGTTGGCGGCGCGGACCGCGCGGTAGTAGAGGATTTTTCAGAAGGGTTGTTTGTGTTGCACGGCTTTCTGCATAGGTTGAAGAAGGCTTCATTCCCTGAGATTGAGTTGTGTTTGCAATGAAGTGATGACGATGATGATGAAGTGAGTTGAGCGATTAGACTTTTGGGATGGACGCAAAAACGAAAGAAATCCTTACTCACAATACATGATCAACCCACCGGCCGTCGCAACAATTTGAGCTACGTCAGAATGAAAGTTGAGTTCTTCCAAAATGTTCATCCCGTGATGAGTGTGCTTTCGAACACAATCATTAGTGTCACGAGCGCTTCCGCGGCGTTCAATTCCTTTCGACTCGACCGAAACGGAGTTTGCATTCGAAGCCGATGAGGTGTCGGAGCTTTCCGATTTCGACGATGATGCATTTTCATCCTCTTTGCGATTGCGGTCGACGAAATCTGCATTCTCGACGCCTTGAGAAATGTGAGTATGATTTCCGCCATGGAGCCTCTCGTTGAGCTGTTGGTATTCCGACTCAGCTGCCTTGACTTTTTCCAAGAGCAAACCCTTCTTTAGATTCTCCTCTCGGCGGATCTTTTCCATGGTATCCTTGATGAAGTTCGACTGGGCAGAATTCAAATCGATCGTCCTTGGAGGAGGAGTGGAATTAGAACGGTCCGCCAAGCGGGGGTGCTTGGCAGACATCGGTATCTCGGTGGATCCGTCGTCTTGAACGCAGCGTTTCTTGATCGGGCAGTTTGCTGTACTCGTAGAAATAGAAGACGACGATGAACCGCGAAAGGAAGGATCGAGAGCGCTCGTGCAAATTGCCCTGGCAGAGGTCACGCTTCCGTCATTGTTGGCTGTTTCGTTTGCAGTGACTTTGCAGTCGCTGTCATTTTTCATGTCGTTGCCGCCAATAGTGACATTTCCAGCCGCTGGGAGGTAGGGTTGGAGGTTTGCTTTCTGATAGCAGATTGACATCGTGTGGCTAGTAGAGTGGGCGAAGCAATCAAGGAGATAATGATATTTTTATGCTTAAACTGAAAGGATGGTTTAATTCTATTATTATGCATGATTAATATGTTTTGTGGTCTATCAGGCCATTTTCTTCATTTGGCAGCGAACAGTTGGCACTCTGGTGTTCCCAACAGACGAGTCATCAAGTTTCCAGTTCAGCACCTGCTTTCTCTGGAGGTGTTCTTATTCAGGCATCGACGATCTTTGGACATGTGCAACATAAATAATTTTTGTATAATCGCGCCCCTTACCAATATAATATGAAAAAGTCTATCTTGTCTACGGTACTTTTGGACTATTAATACAGTAAAATTTAGAATTGTATGCTAATACTATTTCGGCGTTCAACACCCGCCCGTCTCTACGAGAGAAATAATTATTATTCCCAGCAATGGACGTAACAATTTTTTTGTCCATCATGACATGGAAAATGCATTGGTTGCGTTGGAAAACATCTGCGCCATCTGTTGTAGCATCTGCTTTTTGACGCGGAATGCGAAAAAGCAACAAAAAACTCCAAAGATGTCTCGAAACCTTCATTTCCTTCATCATCATGAATCGCAAAACGACAGGAGCTAGATTACGATTAGTCATACAGTAATGTACCTACAACATTTCGACGCAATAGGTTGTAAGTATCTTTAGTAGTGCACCCGATCTAGTGAAAATGGAGCTATTTCAGAAGAATCGACGGCACAAGCTTCTCACACTTTAAAGATACATATGTACATAAAATGAATTTCGGACTAGAAAAACAATCTTAAAATTCAAGTGACCAAGACTATAATATTCAAATTTTCGTGATTAATATTGCAAGGAATGTTTTACCCCTCTAGTCTTGATCAGAACTTTATTGTTTCAAGTATGCCCATCTGTGCCTCTCTTGAATTCCCAAAAATACTTTTTTGTCCATCACTGTACCATGAGTCAGTCTGTAGTTGGTGGTGCCTTGAGCACATGCATATGGCATGTGCTCAAGTACTTATCCTTTGCTGTTGTGACACCCTGGATCATATGAATCTAAAGTATAGTTCTGTAGCCACCATTTACAATTCTAAAGTATTGAATGTCAAATCTAAGTTCATTGATCCAAGATCCTTGCATCAAACAAATACATCATTAAATCTCACCAAAAAATAAGTTAGGTACAATTGTATAATATATTGTAGCCCAAATGTATGAGTTGGTACCATGGATTACAGCCTTAGATTAATTGATTTACAATTTTGTATCACACTACTTATGACTGGGTGACACAAAACAGTATACTTGAATTTTTCTTTCTCAGCCATCAGCCAGATGGATGAAGTTGCTTCTACAAACATACAAAGATTGGTTTTGAGAAGATCTAGTCAACATATGTTTTCCTTTTCCAAACCAGACTAACATATCTGCATAAACTCTATTGTATTGCCCAGTCTTATTTACCTTTTTTATATTACTCCCAATTCATAGAAAATCATTGCACCATCCTGAGATGACAAAGCTTAAAATTTTTGTAGTGTTAAGCCAATCAACTGTACTCCTAATATCTCTTGATAATCTAAAAATCCTCCATATCCTCACTTCTTAAGTACCAAGAATGGTGACAGCCTCAGGTTGCCAATTTACTTCCACTTAAATTGTAGCTTATTTGTTGAAGTGGCTGTGTATGGAACTTAGGAATTTTGACAGAATTGCCTTCATTGTCAAAACAGTAAAATTAGGAAAAAATTGCATTTGATATCTAGCAGATAATCAGAAATTTTTAATCTATTTCCTCCATCAATGTAGTTGAAGTTTTCAGCCTAATGCAAAATAATGTGTGGTCTATACAAAGTATCAACAGTGCTTAGAGAATGATTGTAAAAACATCAAAAACTGGATTTTTATGCTACAATCAAAATGGCTTACAATAGCTTAAAATCTTATTCAACTATTTATCTTGTTGTTGTCAATCGTAGTAGAGGTAGACAATGGACTAAGCACCTAGAAATGATCCAAATTTCCTGAATCTATGCTTACCTTTATTCAAAACCTTTTCTGAAAAACAGAATTCTACTGAATCGTATCAAATAATCAAAATATTGCATAAAAGTAATTGAAATATCAGTATAATATCAGGTGTGTCTAAATCATAGAAATAAATTTCAAGGGTAATATTACTTCTAAACCAGTAACAAGATCTTAATTCAAATGATCTTATTGTTTGGTTGGTGCATCTTTTATGTCATATGAACTCATGACAGTATGGCACATGCTTTCATCAAAGACATAACCTGTATTACTTAACAAGGGAGTAAAACCTAGAGAAAATAGGCTATAGTATTCTCTTTGTATGATGGACAAAAAGGACTTCATTTGATAAACTGAATTCAAAATAATAGTACAACAAATTAAATATGAAGTGTTTTTCAATAAAATCTTTCATGCATGAAAACAGGAAAAAAATTCAGTTTGTTATTATGCTGTCTATCTATCCATATTCTTGTTAATCAAATATTAACAAGAACATGTAACTCTAAATTATTCTATTTTTCTCTGACATCAACAAGTGGAATCTAATTTTTAGAATTAGAAGAGAAGATAATTAATCTTTTTTGAAAAATCTTGTTATAACATCTTTTTTATCATTGTTTTGAGGCATTATTGCTTTTCCAATTCCATCTGATTGTGGTTCAAAATGATGTTGCCAGGAATTCTTCAGTAGGCCAGAAATACATTTGGTACCATCAATGTTGTACATCTTATCCAAAACAATGATGGATGTTTCCATGGTCAATCTTGAAATGTTGCATTCAAGGGATTTTTCATGTAGTAGGGGTTTTCATCATATTCTACATGAGCATTCATAAGAATATTTCTCATTTTTGGCTCATACAAAAAGATAAGCCAATTTATTATATCATTGTTCAAGAAGGCAAGGGATTGACTAGGATTGTTAACATACCTTGAATTCAGTTCTCTAATCCTTGACTAGAAACAAATGTGATAGTCATTTATCATTATGATTAACTCTGATAGTTAACTATCATACTTATTTACTGTTATAATCAAATATCATACATATCAACTGTGATTCTTGAATACTATGTATAATTTTTGCAAATCAACAAGATCACTATTCAAATGTTATTCATCACCATTCTTGACATTAATGGAAGTATGTTATTTTCATTAATGACATACCTATACAAAACAATGATAGCAGATTCATTGATATGTGATGCAACAATACAATTCCATTTGGACCATTGTGCAATATACTTCCAGTCAGTTCTGTGTCCCTCACCACTGTAATATCTGGCATACCCCAGCACATTCTACTTTATTCTGCACATTACTAAACAAATAGATTAAGCAAAGAACAACTATTTTATCTTATTTTAAAATCAATTGTTAGTATGGAGGACACTGTTTCCCTGCCACCATCTGCATTCCTGTCAAAGCTGACATTGTTTCTGTAGTGGTAGTGGGTGCTGACTGTGGTAGCATGCCAGTCAGGATCACATTAGTTGTAAGTGCAATAATTAAAATACTGGTGTGGGTTTGTGAACACATTAAAACAGAGATGCCATGCAAAAAGACACATATGATAAGAATTACCAGAGGACATTTTACAAAGCATTACATTAATTACATTTATCTGTTAACTATCACTGTCATTGATTGTGATAGTTCCTCAATCATGTAAGCCAAAACATAGAAGATCAGAAAACTTGCACTAATCTTTTTGTCTTGTCGTGGTAAGAAATGCAAGGTTAATCCATTTATGTCGCTAGATCTTCTACCAAGTAAACATCACATTTTGTTCGGCTTTCGTTTTTGCAAGGAAATTCAAAATCTGATACATCTGGAGCTGCTCTAATATTTTATGCATTCGGATTCTTTTCTGCTCTTCACGAGATTCGCCTGATAAAAATTTCATGGTCCAAAAATGGGTCATATTGCAAACGGTTCGTACCAGTAATACTCAAAATTAATACTCTTCTTTTTCATTATGACAAGAAAAATAATCATTATCTTGTTATATCTATTGTAATAGAGATAGAGACGATGCATAATTCCACGTTACTCCTTTTCAATTGCTTGTCAACTCTGTGTACGCGAGTTCGAGTACTTTTGTCATATTGTTGTCATTCTCAAAGATGATTGATGTGTCGGATAACTGCTACGTCCAGCAGATCTACAACAATATGAAACATTAATAGTTTTTGAATGACACTGTGACTGTGATGTCATTATATACACTTCTTTGTTCCGCCAATTTGGTGTGGAAAAATAGCCTCTGAGCTTGATCTTTTTTCTGGGCATCTGTTTTTATCTCCGCGTCTTCCTCCAATCCTTACTTCCAACTACGATATCATAATAAATAATATGCTACCTCGATTACAACTTTTAAGGTACAATACCCTCTGCTCCTGCTGCTTCGATGCATCTGGGAAAAATGCTCGTCATTGACGACTTTACATATAGTTTTTTTACGCAGATTCGATCCTAGGTTGACACGACGATTAGTAGGTCCAATAGAACAAAAACGTGGACAGGTGGTGTGATGCCTTCTTTTTCTCGTCTTTTTTGACGCACTTCTTTTAAAAAAAAAGGAGTCTTTGATTTTATCCGGCACT
>JALLPE010001002.1:0-13488 GCA_036940025.1 Conticribra weissflogii | reverse complement strand
AGATCAAGCAGGGAGCAAGTCACAACTTTGCGATATAGTGAAGATACTCACGTTTCAACCTCCTCCAGAAGACCTTCGTCAACAGAAAACACAGTTCCCCCACCACCGACTGTGGATGCATCATCAAAGTTTTGCTGCATCATTGTCATTCGAGATTCCATCGCATGTTCAGCATCACGCTCCTTCTTCTTCGCAGCATATACCTTTTTGCAAATGACCATACGGGCAATGGATTGAATCTTAATCGACGAAAAGTGTGCTTCCTTGAATTCCCGTCTTGGCTTGATGATTCGCCACCTGAAATAAGGTTAAGTGTGACTTATTGTCAACACAAGAGTATGAATGCAACATAGTACGATCGCAAAAACGAACTCACCTAGTTTGAATAACAGTTGCAGCATGATTATTCCGCCTACGCAGGTACTCCAGCTTCGCCAGCACCCGCCGAATGAAGCATTGAACGATAAGTGCACACTTTAATTTCATTTTGTAGGACCGTCGGACAAGGTAACAACGAATTTGCGATTGAAGCAGAATCATTCCTCGCTTCATAATCAAGTAATGCAAACGTGCTTGTAACGAGCGCACCCAAGTTTGAAGTTGGATGGCTCTCTCAGCGTAGTATTCTTGTCGAATTGTTTCGATTCTCTCCAACGCTCCTACACGGAAATAGACCTTTGTTTTCCCACACGCGAATGGACGGACTCTGCCCATGTGAGTGTCTGCAGTGATTCCCGCCAGGAGATGGCTGAGTAAGATTTCTGAATCTTGTTTAATATCTCCAGTATTAAGATGGCAATCGGCATATTTGTAAGTCAAAAATTTGAACCTTTCCATGATTAAGTCATATGAAAGTCTGTTTGGGAAACTCTCCCTCGAGATGACGATGGCTGTTACTAGTCCAGCGCTCTCAAGCTGCGATACGGTATGAGCATGATCAATCGTCCTCGGTCTCATCACTTTATTCGGCTTCACACAGCGGATGTAACGAGTGCGACTTTCTTCAATGATGGACATCAAGGATGTGAGCTGAGACCTAAACTTGGTCGCTACAAGGTGCTTCGTTGCAGCTGATCTTTTCTTCAGTCCGGTTGATTGGCCTTCTTTCAATGCGTCTGAGAGTCTCTGAAATTCCTCTCGCATCAATGGATTGGCGCTATGACAGGCACATTTGAGCAAATCATTGGGAATTTTATCCAAGTTCCTCTCAATGAATTTTCGTGCATCATACTTAATGGGTGCTGCATAGTGGCGAATGCCAAATTCGTACGGCCTGTGTAGATTGTCTTGAATTAGTCGATTGGAATCGCTGCAGACAACCTTCAGTTTGTAGACGAAGGACTCATCTCCGCCGTTTGGTCTCACACACTCTTCATTCAGCTGGACCATCAATCCCATCTTTCCTTCTAAGAGTTCCATGACATCCGAGTTGTCAATCAACGAGAAGTCAAAAACGTTAATGCCCTCTTCTTCGTATTCCACTTTGATCGCCCTGAAGTTGTCCACAACGTACTTTTGTTGCAGTCGCTCATTGGCATAGTTGATGCAAAGTTGTTCAAAGCGATTTACTTGGAAGCTCTCAAACCCAAAAATGTCAAGTAAAGAAATAGTCCCGTAGACGCCATCAGCAGATCCCTTGGGCTCCGTGCATTCATTGATCTTTCTTACCAGGTAATCAAAGACCCTGGCATAAATTTCTTTCGCGAGAGCATCGCATCCATCTCGAGCCTCGCTATCTTTCAACGATATCGTGAACTCCTCACCTCGGGTGATCATAAATCGCTTTGTCATGGCAGTTTCAATCTCCGATTCGGGAACTCCCATGAGACTAGAGAGTTTTTCAAGAGCCTCAATGGATGAAATTGAAGACCGCTCTTCTCCATCCACGACCTCTGGTTCAAAGGTAAGATTGCCGAGTTGCAAAATGACACAAAGAGAACGCATGACATGGAAGAATGCCTCTCCCTTGATTCCAAAAGTGGAAAGCGCATCCACGGTTTCGATCCACTCCTCTCCACTGTCGAATCCGTGTTCTTGTGCCAGTGAGCTGCTTAAGTAATTGAAATCGGCGGTGGAAGCCCCGACGAGACCTTCTTCCCAAATTTCTTTTTTGATCTCGTCAGGGGCCTCCAGCAATTGATAGAAGATGTGATAGGTCCTTTCTCCTTGGCTGACACTCACAACTCGAGACTTTTCAAGTAAGTAAGTAATACATTTAGACCCAGCAAGAAGACAACTAGGAATCGCCCTTCCATTGAGATTTGCATAAGAGCGGTCTTCGACATCGAATTGAAGTTGCGTGAATTTTCCGAACCGGGAACTATTGTCATTTCTGAGGGTTTTTGCATTTCCAAATGCTTCGAATACTGGATTTGCTCTGAGCACTCTATTGACTGTGTCGGATCCATGTTCGCTGCCCATATCTCTATCCGATTCTGGCCAGTTTGGTCGAGAACGTTCCACTGTAGCTAGATGGTTCATGACAATTTTAATTGTTTCGGTTTTTCCAGCTCCCGACTCTGGAAGATACCACAAGGAGATTTTCCAGGAAGTAAATTTAGACAACTTAATATGCATCATGCATCGCAAAGTAAAAGGGATTCAACGAAGTGATGTTGCAGTAAGAACGTACCTCCGGTCACCAAAATGGTTTGATTGCTACCATCCGAAGCCAAACCAAGATATGCCAACGAAGCGGTTTCGAATACGTGAGGATCTATACCCAGCTTTTCATGCTCGTATCCAATGGCTTGTCTTTCGGATGCCGCAGTTGCTAAGGGTTGGTTGCCATTTCCTTCAGCCACTGGTTTAGATGGCTTGGGTTGGGCTATGAGCATGTAGAAGGAGAGTGAGTCGAGATTATTAGAAAAACCTCATTCCAACGAAATACTGTATCAAAAAGTCAAGTGCGTAATCAATTTACCTTGCCATATCAAATTCTTTGCATAAAAGAACTTTTTCTCTTCAGAATAAAGACCATCAATCCACTGGTTGTGACAAAAATGAAACCGAAATGCAAAATTGTCAAATTTTGTACTAAACACAGAATTCGCTTCCGATGACCACCCTTTCTTCAAAGAAAAAGGCCAACGACACACTCCAGACAAGCACAAAACACACCTGAAAAGGATTCATCGCCACCATAATATCCCCAACCCTCGTATAAGGAACACCCCCAGAATGTCTCTCTTTCAAATTATACAAAATCGCCGCCTCGTGCAAATTCGGCAAATCCGCCATATCATTCTTTCCCATCACGGTCTTCCCATCCTTTTCCAGATTTTGTAACGGTAATTCCCGATTGGTATAGTCGGAGAGTTTGACGGTTCGTTCGAGTTTGATGGAGGAGGGATCGCCTCCTTTCGGGACGATGGTCCGGTCTTCCCAGTCGGGTGGGAGGTTGATTTGTACTTGGAGGCGGGGGGTCGGGGAAGCGAGGGAGTCGGGATGCGTGAGGACGGTGGCGGGGATCCACGAGTAATGGGCGTCGCGGACGTAAACGTGCGTTCCGGGGGTCATGCGCGATTCTCGGAGGATGGTTTCGATTTCGAGGGCGGATTTGGATGTCGGTCGGGGAGCGGTGGACGAGATGCTGGTTGTGCTGGTGATGCTTTCCTGTGACGATCGTCGGTGATTGGCACCGTTGACGGACGACGAGGGTTGCAGTTTCGCTTGTTGAGTTGAGGGTGTTTGATTCGAAAGTCCCTGCCCCTCCGATGGTTGTGAACTACTCAACGTCGCCGACGAAGAACCGCGCTTTCTAATTTCTCTCGATGCCACCGCCCCCACAGCCTTCTTCACCACCTCATTCCTCTGTTTCTCCCCATCGTTCTTGTCCTCCCTCTCCAAATCGCTCTTCCTCCGTCTCTCCATCACTCCCCCGCCGTCTCTTCCACCGTCATCGATCTCATAATCCCTCGCCACATCATTATACCACTTCCCCCCCGAAGGCCTGGCCGCATCCCCCACAACCCTGTGCGAGACCTGCTTCGGATAGCCGCTCCCGGCCCTGACGTCCAATTTGGAAGCAAACCCCAACTTGCTCCCCTCCGCCACCCATTTGTCGATGGACGTCTTGAATCGCGGATCGTAATGCAAAAAATCCGAACCGCGGGGCACGATCGCCACGGCCAACGCCTTGTCCATGTGGGCGAAGGGCTGTCCGTCACGAAGCAACACCGTCTGCCTCGGGACGTGTCTTCCGAAGCCGTCGTCTCGGACGTGTTCTCCGAACAACTCCTCCAGCGTCCAATTCTCGCCGTCGTCGTCGCCGAAATAAAAGTAGAGGTCGCACTCCCACCCCACGACGTGGCGAACGAAGAGCACTTCTCCCGAAAAAGTCTTGGCCGAGCGGAGCCATTGGCATATCCCCGAGTAGTAGGCGCGTTTGCCCCGGAGATCTCCCTGAGTGGCGTTGACGAGTTCGGATTTTCCGTCGTTGGAGGGAGCGAATTTGAATTTGGGGATGGATTTGTCTCTGGGGGGAGACCAGTAAGCCAGATAGTTGGCAGATCCCGAGCGATCAAGAAGGGGTCGGAGGGTGTATTGCTCGATGAGGGAGCCTTGGGTCTGCGTTCCCTGCAGGAGGTAGCATTTCGGTCGGTCGTCCGGTTCGGGGAGCGGTGAGGAGGCGGTCTGTCGGTCGTTGGATGGCGTGGAATCGTCGGCATCGTTGGTTCGTAAGGGCGGCGTGATCGTTCGCGTCATGGGCGGCTTGGTCGATCTGGACGACGACGACGACGACGTGTACGGCACCAACTTTTTCTTTTTGCCTTTTCTCTGCCCTTCCTCTGTCGCTGCGGTATCTCTATGGTCGTCGTCGTCGTCGTCATTGCTGTTGTTGTCATTATCATTACCATCGCGATTACTTTTTGCATTGGAATTGCCGCGTTCCCCTCTCCCGTCGTCCACGTTGGGAATGTCCACCAATCGACGGGAATTCCGCGAGTTGCTATTCCTTCCGGCGCCGAGAATACCACCGCCACCGCCACCGCTACCGCGAAACCCCACGAGACCGGCACTGGGAAACGTCCCGCTGTTGGCCCTCGAATCCACGGAAAAGACGGAAGGTTCGTCGCCCATCCAATCTTCGATCATGGAATCGAAGGGATTTTTCCCAGTGGATCTTCTTCCCGGGGATCCTCCGGTGGCGGTTCCGCCGCGGCCGCGATGGCGAAGAGGAGGAGGGGCAGAAGGAGGAGTGAGGCCCGTGTCGGTGGAGAAGAGGGTTTCGGAGGTGGAGGATTCGCTGCCTTCGCTGGAGTCGTCGTCGGATTCGGTGGACATTCTGTTTTCCGAAGCCGTTGGCAGTGGATGTTTGAGTGTGGGTTCGGGTGTTTTCGTTATATTTTATAGGGCCGTATGCAAGTTGCCAGTGGGAGTTTTCCGGTGTTGGGCGAAAAACACTATCTACCACTTTTTCGAAAGGCCATGGCTTCGGTTCTGATAGTTTTATAGAAGAAAGATGTTTCATGCATGAAGCATGTATTCTTATTATACATACATACATTTTTTGACACGATATGAATGAGAATTTGAAAAAGTCTCAATTACTCTCTCTACTCCTACGTAGTACGTGTTCCTAAACCTTCCTCATTCGGTGACTACCTCTATTTAATATCAAAGTCATTTCTATATAAATAAGCATAATTGATGATAATTTTAAAGGTAAAGTTAATGCATGGAATCCATTCAGGTCATTGCACGGTCATTGAGCCAATACATGTCAAAATTTTTATTATTTATATCGTAATCTAGAAATCATACAATAACACTTCCCCCGCCGAAGAACAAAGAAAACAACACAGCTCGAATCATGGGTTGCAAAACAACAGCAACTTCACAACAAAAATATGTATATGTAATAAAAATAATTAAGGAACGGATCACAGGACATCGTCGCAACCTCTCCCCATCCACATACCCACCAAGGTAGCCAACCCCACCATCACCATAATGGGAATCAACGGCATCCTACCCAAAATCCTCCCCTCCGCCGGTAGAGAAAATTACGATTTGCGCGCCTTGGCCGACGGCCTCATCGTCGCTTCGTCGCTCCCATCTTCTCCCAACTCCTCCACGGCGATGACGGCGACATCCTCTTCCTCTCCGACAACAGCGCCGGCTAAGGCGGCGATGTCGACGATATCTACCGCGAACGAGGGCAAACGTCACCGAGGAGCAAACGATGACATGCACTACGATGACGATAATGAAAACTGCGACGGCATTAATTCCAACAGAAATGCCAAACGAAGAAAATTGCATCCATCTCCCGCAATGCATCCCACCAAACCGCCGACGACGGAACGAATCAAGACGTGGAAGCGCCGAAAATTCCGGGTTGCCATAGATATACATGGCTGGATCTCGCGGGCGGCACACGGCAATGGGGTGTATTTGCTGGATGAGAGGCATTTGTCGTATCACGGGAGGAATGAGTTGAGAATGGAAAGAGAGAGGTCGAGAAGCAATGACGTCGTTGTCGAAAATTGTGATATCGGTGGTGCCGATGAAAACGAAGCCAGAAGCGGCGGCGTGTGTGAGGAAGGGCAGAATGGAAATCATCATGCTGCAAATAATTATTATCAGGAGGGGAAAAACAATTTTTGCAATGGCAGTTATCTAAATCAGCAAGATCAAAATAATTATTTGCAACAGCAGCAACAACAACAACAGCAAGAAAAACAACAACAACAACAACAATACATGCAAGCAGAGGAACGGCGATTGGCATTCATAATCAAGTGCACAAACTTCATCCTTCATCGCCTGGAATACCTTCAAAACCAATGCCAGGTGGATATCCTCCCGGTCCTGGACGGTAAAACCCCACCGTGTAAACGAGAAACGGTCAAACTGAGAGCCAACAAAAAGGAGGAAGCCAGTTTGATCAGGGACGGGGACGATGATGCAGTTCGGAAAACGAAAATACCTCACGCTACATCAAACACAACAGAGAACGAAATATCAATGACAGACGAAGCAGCCGCGACGGAAGCCGAAGCCCTCCGCAAAATCGCTGCTTCGAAACGCGCCGGTGCGACATACAACCAACCGAACCAATCTAGTGAATGCGACAAAATGAAAGATGATCGCCCGACCATTCAACAACAGCTGACGAAAGAACTCCTGGAAGAATTCCGAAGGCGAAAGTATCCTTTTCTCCAGTCGCCATACGAAGCGGATGGACAACTCGCGTATCTTTCCAATCGACATTTGGTCGATTTGGTCATTACGGAGGATTCGGATTTGATTGCTTTGGGTGTCCAGACTTTGGTGTATCGATTAAGTGGTGGGGGGTGCGATGATGATGGGATTTTGGAAGCAAATAATCATTATTACAACACATCAGGCAATGGAAAAGGGAGTATCTACACCGACATAAACAATGGAAATTCCAACTCAAACAGAAAATTCACAACACCCCTTAAAGGAACCATCCTCCACCGGAAAGATTTGGGATCATCCCACGGAATCGACCTCCTGGACTTTTCCAATGCCATGCTAGCCACCATGTTCGTCGCCGCGGGATGCGATTATTGCGATTCTCTCAAAGGGATTGGAATCGTGACGGCGAGGAATGTGGTCAAGCGTGCATTTCACGGAGGAACGGAGGCTGACGGCATTTATCGATTTGGCGGAAGACGGCATCATTGCCATGGCTGTGTCGACGATGATGACGACGAGGACGATTTCGACTGTGAAGATGATGATGGTAGGACACCCGTGTTGAAGAAAGTGTTGAACAAATTGTTTCATTCGTGCCAGAAGAAGGACCGAGATCGTTTCCTTCCCCTCCGTGATCCCGCGAAAGAAGATGCGAGATATTCGTACGAGCGTTCCTTTTTGAGGGCGTTGGCCATGTTCCGTCACCCTTTGGTGTATGATCCTATTTTGTGTAGGAATGTGATATCCAATGACGTTTCCGAAGATGAAGATGACAGCCACAATGGCAGCGACGACAATTGTAGTCATGGTGGGTTTCGCGCCACTCCATCGTTTTTGAAAGAGGAAGAATTCTTGATGGAATACGATCCGTATAGGGAATTGGTGACGAAAAGAAAATTTTTGTATGACGCTGTTGGATCTCCTTTCTCTCCCGATATTGCCAGGAAAATTGCCGAGGGACTCGTGGATCCACGTGTCATACATAACACGGAGGAAGAAAACCAGGATGGGAATCAACCTAAAAAGGAGTACCCTCACAAAGGATGCGACGATCACGACGACGATGACGATGATGACAAAAACACAAAACTATCATCAACGAATAAGCCAGAACACCCATCAACCCAATTGGAGATAGACGAAGCATCCAAAGAAGCATCATTCACATATTTCACTCAAGACAGTCATTCCAACCTACCATCGAGCTACAACAGTCAAGAGAATTTCATTGGAGGGAGAGGAACGGAACAATCCAAATCAACGAGTTCGGGTACAAGTACGGGTTTGATTTCGAGTTTGAGCCCGGATTTGCTTGCTTCCCCTTCTCCTGTTAAGTATTACGTTTGATGGGTTTAAAAGTGTCATGTTATGATTAATGATTTATGAAATATTGATCTCGTTTCAATTGTTCACTTTATAATTTATTTTTCATTTAGTTTGATATCCCCCCAATAATATTTCTTTATGATGATCTACGTTGATGATGATGGGAGCAAAATATGTAAAACTTTCAAGTGACCCGGCGCGCTAAGGGTCATGTGTGCTCCTGAAAGGATACAAAGTCCTTCGTGAATCATTTATTTACTTCGATCGCTGCTGCAAGAGAATGGAATGGTGACGGTATTATTATATTTTAGGATGTATGTTATTCTTATTCGTCCGAACACAACTGTGGAGCTCTCAAATATCACAGTTAATTGTGATATCACTATTATTAACTGAGATAGTTAACTACCACCAATAATAATGGTGATACTTAACTATCACCATGATTATAAAATATTAAATGTGTGCTGGTATTGCTGTGGTCTTATACCTTCACACTTAATAATGGTCATTGTCAACTGTCACAGTCATCATTGGTGATAGTTAAGTATAACACTGTTGGCAATAGTCAACTGTCACAGTTATTTTTAGTCCAGCACTGGATCATTGAAATCTTTCATACTGCAAACTCCCACACCCTTCTCTTGTTTTGTCCTTGTGTGCATTGAACTTGGCTAGTTCTATACCCATCCTATCATAATTTTAAAATATTATTACTCAAAACTGGGTATATCAAGTATTACCATTTTTTGACACACAAATATTTCCTTGAACTAGTTTAATATGTGTGTTGGCGGCAATGACACAACTTGTACAAAAATGTATTGGGCATACATTGGATTTTTTTCTTCCAGCCAAGACTTGTTCACATCAACCATGGGATTTCCCCTTTTTTATCAATACCAACAATCATAGTGATCACAGCCATATTGAACTAAATTATATTTCAGAAAAGCACCCAGACCTCTTTTGTCAAGTGTTGAGAGAGTGTGTGCATCAGTTAAACACGATTGCATTATTTAAAAACAATATTGAAATAATATGATAGATTTCGATTTGTATCAAGATTTTTTAGTTTTCAGTGAAACTTGTTTGTTACAAGAAGGAAAAAAGGAAAATTATTCAGGCCATTTCATGAATCTGTTATGGCGCATCCTCTTTTTTTGGCATCATCCCGGAAAACAGGTTTATGTAGCGATTGCTTTCTCCCTTGATTTGTTTGCCATGTGGGGGATTGGTGTTATCTGTCTTTTGTCTGTGGTACCATGGGTTTGCTGATATCCATCAGTCACCAAAGTGTTCTTGTTTGGAATGGTGGTGAGCATTTTTTTGCACTTCTCCCATTTTTAGAAAATGAACGTTCTGTAACAGACGGGCAAAACCCGAATTTCAAACTCGAAGCAACAAATTGTTATATTTGGAAAAAATCTGTAAAAATAACGTATTGTAGAGTGGCTCGGAAATTTAAAAACGGAGACAATTCTTCTGTGACTCTTCAAATAAGCCCTCGTAGTCGGTTTGGATCTTATTTGGTGTAAATGGATTAGAAGGTATTGTGTGTAAAACGTCGTTTGGATATTGAGAAGTGTGTTTTTATACCTTTCAATGTCACAAGTTTGTTTGTTTTGATCCCGCCCACGGAGATTTCACATCGCGTAGGTGTATTATTGCATACTAGTAGGTACTATGCTTTTAATGGTAGCATAATACTGGCACGCAGATCACATCTCTCATTAGTCATGAGAGTTGTCAAGGGAAAAAAAAAATATTCTCGTGGTTCTGCCTTGATGTTTTAATACAAAATGTAAAATAATATGATGATGTTGTAGGTACTATTTAGTACCCTTTTTTATTTATACAATGTTTTCTGTTGGGCGGACCATTAATTTTACACCTTCTCTCTCACTTTCGACACCCAACGGACGGCCGATTGCCCTAAATCCATACACACAACACTCTATAATATAACATCCGTGAGAAAGAGAACAACGACATATCAACATCAAGAACCAATTGCAACAACACACCATAAAATATTATACATAGTAACCTTTCACCAGGCAATCATCTCTTTGCGACATGGGCAGGGACAACGGCAAAAATTCTCGAAGCAACAGGGGCGGTGGCGCTTCCCCACCTGACGAAGAAGACCACTACTACTCCGGCGATGAATTCGACGACATGATCCAACAGGCCATGGACAACAGCACGGGACAGCGGACCTCCGACGACGAAGAGGATGACGACGACATGTCCGATGCCTCCGACGACTACCAGCGCCAACACGCCAACGGCCACAGCAAGAATCACAGCAACAGCAACAGCAACAGCAACAGCAACAGCAACAGCCACAAGGGCAACGGCACGTCCAAGCGAATAGTGGACACCCTTCCCCTCCACCAAAACGGCAAACAACACGCCCATCCCTCTTCCTCGTCGTCGTCCACTTCCTCCTCCGACGAAGAGGGATCCGACTCCAACCACTCCATCGACATCGACCTCGAAAAAGGCCCGTCCGCCCACCTCCCGCCGGGAGCCCCCACGGACGCCGCCTCCTCCGAAGCTTCCACCTCCAACGACGGCTCCGACGCGGACAACCAATCCCTGGCCTCGGACGACATCTCGGGAGGGTCGGATGTCTCCGACGTGGGCGGCGGCGGCGGACGAGGCACAGGCGGCAGAGGCAAGGGCAAGGGCAAGGGCGGCGCCAGAGAGAAGGAGGAGGAATTCGTCCCCCCGCCGCTCATCAACGACGACGAGTCCGTCATCGAGATGAAGATGCCCGCTCCGGTCAACCAGACGGTGTCGAGTTACGTCAGCCAGCTGAACCAGCAGCAGCGGAGCAAGAACCGGATGGTCAAGGCGGGGGTCTTCGCCATCTTGGTGGCGGTCATCATCGGGGTGGTTTTGGCGATTGTCTTGGTCACTGGCGGCGACGGAGAAAAGGACGCTCGGAATGATGCCAACGAGAACAAGATCAGCAATAATCCCAACGACTTGGTGGGGGGCGGCGGGGCCGCGCAACTTCCCCTGGAGACGGCGGAAGGAGCCCCTTCGACGGCCCCTTCTGCCGGAATTTCCGCGGAACCGGATCAGACCAATGGCACCGCCGGAGATGCCGTCCCGACTGTGTCCCCGACGACGAGTCCACTCATCCAGGCATCGTTTGAGCCGACGGTCCACCCCGTCGCCGCCGTCGAAGTCGATGCCTCCACTCTCCCTCCCACGCCCACGACCACCAACTCCCCCACGACCATGCCCATCGCCACGCCCACGACTACGCCCACGGAATCCCCCTCCACCCAACCCCCCACCTCCAGCCCCATCACCGCCACCACCATACTCACGCTGTCCCCCACCACCGTGGCCCCCACGCCCTCCCCCCTCACCCCCGCGCCCACCACCGTCGAACGTCCCCCCACCGCGTCGCCCATTCAAACTCCAACCCAATCCCCCACGTACTCCCCCCTCACCGATCCGCCCACCCGCCCTCCCTCCCCGCCGCCGACCGCCTTCCCCACGCCTCCCCCCACCGGATTTCCCACCCGGCCTCCGACACCTCCTCCCGTCGCCGCTCCCTCGCCGCCGTCCTCGCCCTCCTCCTCCTCCTCGGGGGGAGACGCCTACTTCTGCGCCGCCGTGTCCTACACCGAGAACTGGAACCTGGCCCTCGATTTCGATTGCGAGATGAGATGTCCTTCCACGTCGTATACGGAATGTCCGGGGGGGTATCAGTGCCGGGTGAGCGATTATTGCCTCGAGGTGGCGGGGCCTCTGTAGAATGGACGGGGTGGTTGCGGTGAAAAGGAATGGAATGGAATGGAATGGAAACGAATGGATTGGAGTGAAGTGGCGTTTTCGATACCTCGTCGTGGCATCGACAGAACCGAGCGACGCGATCCACACCCATAAACGCTGGATCGCGTGCATCGCAGTTGCAACCGGACCAACCTACTTGCAATCCCCTCGCAATGGCTTCGGCTGCTCTCTTAGAGCCAACGCCCTGCAGGATGCCGACAAACCGCACAAACATCTTGTTTTCGGGACTCCGATCCAAAGTCCCATCCATTGGACGACAACCCGACTGCGTTCCGTTCGGAAACTGCCGATTCTCGCTCCTTCCCAAGAAAATCATTGTCGACAGAAATGAGAGCAACGTTTGCGATGATGTTGTATCTTCGTCCTCATCCTATTTTTGCATGATGATGATGCTGATGATGATGATGCCTGTGTGTATATGTGTTTAATAATAAAATGTACAATCTTGATTTCATTTTCGAGTAGGTGGGAAGATGCCATTAATCCGAAAGAGCTTTGCTTAGATACATCATTGTCACCCGTGGTTGTCATCAATTGAAATTGTATTTCAAAGTGGAGGTTTATATTAGGATGATTATGGATTTCAAAATACACTCCATGATGAGAGGGGAAAGTTTGACTTCCCTTGTGGAATGACACACTCTAAAATCGTCTAGATCACTATCAATATTGTTTACATTATAAATGCACTGTTTTCCGCATCTCGAACCCATCATCACGAGCTAACTTTCAAGGGCTGTCACAACTCACAAAGAGTTTGATCGAGATAGAGCGGATCGCCTCAACAAATAATCGACAGGTGATGATAGGGTTTTATTTTGCATTCGATTCATGGAAGTTCTAAATATATTTAATCGTCACCATGCAGTGAAAAATGGATTGTCTTGTCAATATGGATGTAACTTGAGTATAAAAATCTTCAAAATGTCATGTACCGAAGAATGCTCTATCTATCCTAAGGTTAATCAAGGTGGATGTAGGTTGAAATAGTCATTAAAACAGAAAATGAGGCCATTGGAAGCTCAGGAGTTGGAAATACGGTTCAATTGGTTCATTGTTGTTTACGATTGAGCTTCGAAAAGATTATGTCATGATCATATATTTTTCTATTTTTCCAGTGGAGCATTTCCGTATTACACAAATACACAAACACATGTTTGTGTTTTTGTGCAC
>JALLPE010001001.1:0-13494 GCA_036940025.1 Conticribra weissflogii | reverse complement strand
GTGTCCAAACACATGCCCCCTAAGGTTTGGGTGAATACAGATGGGCAGCATAGCACGGAGTATTCAATCCCTTTTGTTTCATTGTCAGTGTAGATTTCTAGACTATCCAGCCTAGCTGGGTCTGCACCAGTACTTTTTGGTATGGTAGAGACTTTTGTCAGTGTTGGGTCTTTGAGAAGGGGGTCTTCATTGAGCATTGACAACAAAGAATAGTTTGCCATGGTTTTCAATGGTGTACTAGTTATTTTTCACTGGGTTGACGGTAAGTAATTATTCATGATGTGCCCAGTTCTACAGGAACAGCATGATGTTATCCTATGCATGTCTAAAATGCAACAAGAACACAAAGTGCCAGTGCATCACCAAATGTTCTGATACCTTCTTCTGCCATCTGTTGATCATCTGTTGAACAACCGACAGACGGGTAGTAAACAGTAACCATTCAGGGGAATACAGAATGTCGGGATTCCCAGGAACAGAGAGAAGGGAACATGTGTAATGATTTTTGTGGGCACTACAGGTAAAACATGAAGAGAAAGAGCTAGCCATCATGACCTTCTCTCCATTAGAAGACTACTGTCAGTGAAATTTTCATAATAGAACTTTCTATGATATCGCTTAGGTGTAATAATAGCAGTAGGTATGGTAGTTTGTGTCATCGTTTTATGATATTGTATGGAAATCCATTTACATAAAACTTCCTTCCAACTCGGCAAAAAAGATACCACAGGGCCATCAAAAGTGAAGGTGCTGCACCTACGCACAAATCTAAGAACTTTTGACGCCCTCCCGTTTTATTAACTACTAGTTCTTATCAACCATAACGGTGACAGCCTTTGAGCAGGGTACCATCAATAACCATCACAAGTAATGTTTATTTGATAAAACATTCAACACCAAATCCACTATTCATCACATTATTTCTAAATACACAGTGACCTCCCTCCGTGAGGTTTTGAAACACGATGTCTGAATCAGATAACACCACGAAGCCTGGGTTGTCTGACTCCGAAGGCACTGCTTCAGGCAGCAACGAACCCAAAGGGCACGCCAAGAGCCCATCTATCTCCAAACTAAACGTAGAACAACAATATCCAAGTTCAATTACCAAAAAAATTAAACAAGAGGACTTTAATTCTCCGATTTCTGTCGATCATGCCCCGTTTTTCATTGATTTGTCTCAAAGCGACGAAGAATCCATTGGCGTGAACGAGACCGTTACTGTTCCCAAAGAATCAAAACAAGGCCTATCTGCATTCACTCGGCATTCTAAGCGACTTTTGGGTGAAGAGAAGAAGTCCTACGCTGACGACAAAGCTGTCCATTCACCAGACGGCGATGATCAAATGAACATCGAAGCTCGTCTAGAGGAGCGCGGGTCCAAGAAAATGCGACCTTGCTCAAAAATAGCGAGCAATTCCGCAAAACATTACACAGGGGCTGCTGTGGATTATCACGGCAGTGAAATTAGCCGCTTCTCTGTGGATCCGAAGAAAAACAATTTGGATGGGGATATCTACCCAAGTGATGACTATGAGTTAGATATTCATTTTAGCTCAGACGAAGAAGTTGAATTCCACCAAGTGAAGCAGAATCATCCACTCAATATAGGTGCTAACGAGGTCAATAGAAACGAAAGCAACAGCAACAAGTGTCATGTTTCCAGGGGCGGAAGTGCTGATGAAGATAACGGAGCAAGCAGTGACGTGAGCAGTCTATTGCCAAGAGACGATGAAAACGATGGCGAGAGCAACTCCACGAGCGCAGACAACGTTGTGAAACCGCGCGAAGACGAGGGCACTAGAGAGTCAACACAAGCCAACGAAGACAGTCACTCACACGGTGAGACTGAGGCCAAGAATGGAGATTCTGATGACGACAGCCTCTTTTCTAATCACGCCAAAACTGACGACAGCAGCATCTTTTCTGACAGGGAGGAAAAAGATGATGCCAGCAAAATTTCAGGGCAAGGAGAGGATTCCAAGGAGAAAGATACGAATCTTTCATGCTGTGAAGATGGAGGAAAAAGCGCTGACAGTGACGAGGATAGTGTTTTTGGCAATATTGAAAGGGAAAAGGATATTGATGAAAGATGTAGAGTCGACGAAACTTTTGACGATTTGAATCTCGGGAGCACCAAGAAAAATGAAAAATATGCGTATGAACTTTATGACACCTTTGAAGATTCAACTCTTAGGTCTTTTCAAGGTGGACCGAGCGGACCAAGGAAAAGATACAAAAAAGAAAAGCATTCAAGTGTTGCAACTGGATTCACGATTCCTCCTATCATTACCCATGATAACAGGGGTTATTATTTCGTGATAAAGTGGGGCAAAAGGTTGCAACCCGTGAAGAGATACTTTTGCGAGGGTTTGCCAGAAAAAAAGTTGCTCAATGATCATTCGATGTCGTATGATATCGTATATTCTGAGGTAAGACATCGGTGTCGAGCAAACATTTTTTATGCTGCATCGCAATCTCAATTATTCCGTTGTGTTACTGCTGGTCGCTCGCAAAGCTTGTAAAAAGAAAAGGTAAAGGATTTGGAGAGGATGATCTCGGACGAAAGTACTATAAATCCTACTATTTTGCCGAATCAGGACCAAACCTCGAACCAATAGATCTTAGTACTCTGCTATTGACAATCGGTGACTTCGAAAGTAAGTAAAAAATCTAAAAATTCTGAAGGATATATTTGTTGATTTGTAGGATTACTTTTTCACCTTGTTGTTCCTTCTCAATTATTTCAGAACTGACCCTCGAGAACGGGCCACACAAGACAGTTGCAAGATTAAAGTTGCTGTTTAGCTGTGCCTGTAATGCTCCAAACGATAACTATCCATGTCTGTATGAGCTTGGTGAGTCTGAGCCATTTCTACATAAGCTCGTAGCATCGTTCAAAGAAGTTTTTTCACAGAAGCCCATCTACTTAAATGTTTCATAGATGCGGCAAAGTTCCAAGTTATCGAGGACTGTGGACATCTCGGTTGCGGGTACATTCCTCAAGACATGCTGTTGGAGCTCCTCGGGAAATCGCAACGAGCACAACGTGCTCGTGCTGTCCAAGTCCGCGTTTTCAGCCCAAGCAAAATCGGCATTGGCAAAGGAATGCTCGTGGTAAAAGAAGGGATCGATAAAATCCAGATCCCGAAGTCTATGATCAAGGTAGAAAGGAGTAAGACTACGCCACTCCATACCAATGTAGTTCTCGTCATCACTGAAATATTTCCTTCCTCTACCTGTGAAGTTATGGCTAAAGTTTTGCGAGGAAATGCAACAGCCAAGCAAAGAGGGACACATTTGGACAAGACTCTTTCCTCGATGGCGGCAAATGTGCTATACGCCAAGGGTGTTTCTCAAGATATAATCCATCATTGTGAGTGAATTATCCTGATAAGGCCCAAAGGATTCTCGAGCTTTATTCTTATCTCGTCGTATTGATGTGTCTTTGTCAGACATAGAGAATTCCAATATGCACGGGTGCAAAATGGACTGCAATCTGATTGGAGTGGCGGATCCAACATCGATGATACCTGAAGGCTATGTATTTATCACTGGTTTAGGCAAACGTTTCCTTGAGAAAGTTTTTCTCACGAGACATCCCTGCACAGAAGCAAAAGATGGATTAGTTGCCAGGCAAGCAGGCATGAACGAAATCAAGGATGACGATGCATATGCATTCTTGCATAGCTTTCCCTTTGGTCTGGTGATTTTTCCTCTTGGCGCGAACCCTTTGCCTCCGAATATGAATGATGGAGATTTGGATGGAGATCTCTACTTTGCACTTTGGGATCCCCAAGTAGTTAGCTCCATCACCATCGATGGCGACGACAGCTTAATTGGTGTGGAAACCCTTAAAGACTCGTTGATCGGCACCGAGTTCACTTTCATTAAAAATGAGGTGAAATATGACGGTGTTGTATTGAAAAAGGAAAACGACAATTACAGGGTTCAAGGAGCAAGAAATAATAAAACCAAGCTAGAATATTTTGACTTCACAAGAGATGAAATATTGGATGATCGTGATTTGGTTCGAAACGTTATAAATCACAGAGTAAAAGGAAAGGGAAGTAGCAGTAGAACTCAGTTGCTCATCAAGTGGGAAGCAGACAAGGACACGTGGAATAGCATGCCAGATATTCGCAAGATGTTTGCAGAACCTCCAGAACCAGTCATGGAGTACGTCCTTAAACACAACTTATTGGATATCAAAGATTGTAAGTGGATGAAAAGGTTTGTCGGGGTTTCGAAGTTGTTTGAAATTACTGATCATCGAGAAGTACAAGGCGAAATAGAGTTGTTATGTTGCTATGATGCCGGCGAAACTGAGTGGACTCCGATGAAAGAGGTCAGGAATGGTGACAGAGATGATAAACTCATTCTTGGGAAATATGCGATGAAAAACCACCTAAATCAAGGGCGAATTTGGTCAAGCATTCGGAATATCTGGCTTGAAACTGTGCAAGAATTGCTTTGCAAGGAGCAGAGGGCGAATGAGATTAATGAACTCACCAAAACATTGCACAGAAAATGGAAAGATTCCGTGAATAATGACACGAAAGGACCACGCAATGAGGAGACGGTTCTTTGGGGAAGGGCACTCAAACAATCGCTTGAAATCGAGAAGCACGGCGGACAAGTTCATCTCCCTTTGGAATTGCATTATCAAATCCCGAAGAAATACAGAAACTATGTGAATATCACTGGTGTTTGAGTAATACTAACGGAGACTTTGATGTATGCTTAGACGAGGGGTAACTTGATAAGTTTTGTGAGACATCTGAAATTATTTGAAGTTTTCAGAAAATTGATCATGATCTGATGTATTACTATTATTTTTTCATAACTTTCGCCTGCTTTAACATACTAATGTGTTGTAAGTTGTAAGCAATAATGGCAGCAAACGTTCTGTCAAAGAGGTTGTAATTGTAGAACTAGTTTCCATCACCATTACTATGCGCACTATTTGTACTACAAAAAGGATACTGTACTGAATTTTTTACGCATGAGGTCATCTCAATTTATGATGATACACAGAGATTGTTTACTGCCGGCCTGGGCAATTAGCTTGCAAACATCGAAAATTCCAGTTATCTTGCTACGTCACAAATGATGAATGTGATCCTGCATAGACATGACATTGAAGAAAAGGACGAAACGTAGATACTGGAAATGGGTTCCAATCAATTGGCTTCAATTCGTGTTTCATCTAATGATTATATGTACTCAATTGGTTGTATACAAATCAATATGAAATGAATTATGAACATGGAATGAATATATCTTTCACTGCGTGCTTCGATCCTTCCAACTTCGCAACATATCGCTGGCTTCGGACTTGTTTCCATCGTACCAATCAACGCCATCGATGCCTTGAAACAACGGCAATTCCTCAGCACCTTCGTCAATAGTTGTAACACCGCTAGCGATCGAATTGGTGTTTTGATCGTTCTGAAATGAAATACTATTCATCGGACGTTTATTTTTCTTTCTTCGATTTTGCCACTCTTCCTGCCATCCCGGTTTAGCGTCGTTGGCAGTGTTAAGCGGATCATGTTTCAAACGCGCTTGTCGCTGATGAACTTTTTGCTTCTTCTTCATTCTGATTTTGATAGCTTTGACTATGCAGAGAACTAGCCACCGTCATATGACACTCTGTGCAATGAGAATGTTGGCAAGAGTATTGATGTAATTCATTAGTGCATTGTAGCTTCTCCAATGGGCTTGAATGAGAGTCGCCGCGACTCCTTGACCGTCCATAACATAACGCACCAAGTCCGCTCGCACCCTGTAACCTCGATAAATAGCCTGGATGTAAATGATATTGGCCAGTCTAACCGCCGAAGTGTAGAACGCAATATATCGCCGCACGACAGATTGTACCACGATAATACAATACAAGTCGTAGATGTAAGACATTCGAGAGAGATGTCCTCGCACCATGCGTTGAATCTCTGTGGCGCAATAATCATCCACCGCCAACCCTTCTCTGACCCACCACCCGCGAAACAATCGCTGGATGGTATTGGCGGCGAAATGGTCCACTTCCAAACCATCCCGCACCCACCATCCGCGAAAACAGCGTTGTATTTCCGTAGCGGCAAAATTGTAGGTTGGGTCATAATCGTCGCGGAACGCGATATGCTTGCTTCTAGATGGTTGCGGTGGGTATTCGTACGCCATCGGGTGTCCATAATATCCATCGTCGAAGTCGGGAGGAGATCGATCGTAGTAACGACTGTGCCTCTGCGCCATCCAATGGCGCACGGCAGTTTGAATGACTTGCACGGCGTACATTCGCTCCACGGCGGCTATCTCGGCTAAGAAGCGACGGACGGCAGTTTGAATCACGATGGCGGCAACGGAATGGATGAAGCTCAGGTCGGGATCCGTTTCCACCGAACCTGACGAGAATCCTTGATATTCCGAAGAAATCGAGAAAGGTTGGGCAAGAGGAATAGGAGGAGGAGAAGGCTGAGTGCGCTGATTCACAGAGTCTTCGTCTTCCAAAGATCGATGATAATAATGATGGTGATTTTCCGTAGAATAGCGTTCTGTCGTCACGAGGTGATGCTCCTTGTCTCTCCACTGATAGCTATCGAAATGTTCCTTCGCCACGAGATTTCCCGTGCCTTCATCGTAGACATCCACGTCATAATGCTCACCCTGCCAAGACGAAACGCCCTCTTCGTCGTCGTCATCCTCGCTCCGAGGATGCAACAATGGAGTACGAAAGTCATCCTCCAAACCCAGTTTCGAAAATTCCGCCGAGGGAGTGACAACATCATCGTCTTTCCGCGGACGGGAATCGAAACGAAGTTCGGACGATTCATCATCGCCGGGCAAATGGAAATGGACAAATTTCCTCAGTCGGGGATGTTTGGGAACAGTATGTTTATGATTGTGTTTCTTGAGCAAGGAACCCTTCAAGGGAAGTGCCTTCGGCCTGAGCGGCTTGGGCATGATCGGTCGTTCGCGAAAATGAGGTTGTTGCATCCTCGGTCCTCCTCCACTCTGTTGAGCATTATTTGTCGCATGCAAGGTACTATTCCCCTCTGCATCGAAACGGTCGCTCCTCGTCGGGGCGACCGCCGCACCGCGACCGTATCCCAACGTCTCTTCTCCCCGAAGTACCGCCGAAATGCGCGGTCCATCCGGCTCTTTGGTCTCTCTTCTCAACGCATTCGAAACAACGCGACGTTGATCGTATTCACGATCGCGTTCGCGATGTTTTCCATTCGCGAGTCGATCCATCCCGGCCATGGGCTTTGCGTGCGGAGGACTCGGTCTCGCCGGCGGATCCAGCCCCGTGACCATGACGGGCTGGTGCGAGTGCGTTGCGCTTCGAACACGAAAATCGCGTTGGATGTTCCCTTCGTTGATGGCGGTCGTCGGCGCCGCCGTCGCTATGGAGTCGTCGACAGTGAAATTGTCCATGATGGTGAGACTGGGATCTCCGATGGAATCCATGTCGTAGGCGGTGGTAGTGGGGTCTTTGGCGCGACGATGTCGTGGTTGTCGATGGGAAGGTCGCGAGAGAAGTGGATCGTCGTCGTCGTCGTCGTCATCGTGGGGAGGAGAGGGAGTTTCGGTTGCTCGATCCGACAGCGGCTCGATTGGGACGGACGCAGTCACGGGAATGGGCGCGGTGCGTTGCGATTGCCCCTGCTTGGCCTGCTGGGCGTTCAACTCCAAATGCCACTGAAACACCTTCAACTCCTGTTCCAATGCCTGTAACTCCATCTTCTTTTTGGTCAGGTTTTGATCAATGGCCGAGACGAGGGTTTGTTCGATGGTTTCGTTTTTGGCGATTTGTTTTATGAGCGTGGCTTGTCGGGATTGAATTTCGAGAATGCGTTGTCGGAGGAGTGATTCGAAGGAGTTTGGGGTTGGCAGAGGCGGGTCATTGGGCGATGATTCTCGATGGGTGTTGGATGTGGAAGATCGAGAGGCATTGTTCGCGGGAGAGTCGACGAGAGGTGTCTGGATACTATTGGTCACGGCAGTGGATTCTGTTTCGTGCTTTGTCGGCGGTGCTGTTTCCGTGATCGCCGGGGTTTTCTCCGGAAACTCTTCGAAACTGTCAAATTTGCTGAGAGGACTGAGTATGGGGAAGCTATGGGTGCTTTCGTCGTCTTTCGTCCACGATGGTGTCGCTGGTGCCTGAGGCAACGATGGCGGTTTGCTGCGTTTTGAATGATTGCCGTCGACATTCTGAATCGGTGCTGAATCGAATCGAACTTTTAATTTTCCCATTTCCTGCTTAGTGTTTGTCGTTGTCAGTTGCGAAGAATGATTGAATGCCCGGCCCATATCACGTTCCATCGGCTGCCGAGTGCGATTGCGAAATCCCGTCTTGCTTGCATCATTGTCTCCGAACTCGTTTCCTCCATCCCCGCTGCCCCCATTTCCAAACAGCGACAACCCCTTCGCCTTCGTCGAGCGCCTCTTCCCCTTGCCACCCCCCGCCTGCAACACATCGCGCGGCGCGCTCCCACCGCCCGCTCTGCCCGTCGCCCTGGCCACCACGGCGGTGGGCCCCGACATCAACCTCATCTTACTCCTCTGCCTTCCGCGGACATCGAGCAATCCCCGCCTCGACCAACCGGTTGAAGTGGCGGTGGAGGCGCTGTAGGGGGAGGAATCTCGGCCGGCGGAGCGATGGCGGGGAGCGACGGCGCGTGCGTCGCTGTAGAGGATGGGAGAGGCGCGGGGAGGAGGCGGGGAGAGAGGCGGGCGTCGGCGCTGGGAGGCTGGCGAGGAAGGCGGTCGGTCGCGGGGGTCGGTTCGAATGGGGATGGCGGTGATCATGGACCCGTCCTTGGCGACGGCGATGCGGTAGCTGTGGTCGGCTTTGGGGTCGATTGGCTGGAATCCCGGCGGTAGTGCGTCGTCGTCGTCGTCGTCGTCGCGGGCTTTGCTTCGCTTTCCCGTCATTTGTTTCCTCGCGTCCTGACTGCCGCTCCTTCTCGTGTGCGCGTGATTGCTGTCATTGTCATTGTCATTGTCATTGTCATTGCTGTGCGCCCCTTTCTGCTGCCTCCGCCGGCGACCCGAAGAGAGAGAATGATGATTGGGAACGGCGGCGTAGAAGTGTTCGACGCTCATTCCTCCGCTGATGGTGCCGACGACTCCGTCGATGAGGCGGCGTCGCCTCGTGGCAGATCTTCCGGGGGAGAGGGGGCCCGGCATGCTGATGATTGCTACGATCGCAATGCATGGCTCATTGGAGGAACTGGGCGTGTCTGTATTGCGAAGTGGCTAGGTCGTCGAAAAGAACGACGATTGCGGTGAACTCGATGGTGCGGTACATGGACATCACATGCGTTGTCCACGATTCCTGGCATCTCGTCGGGGGTTTTGATGCATTGGATTTTGGTCGGCGTGAAGGGTTCGTCCGTGCCATGTGTGTTGTTTTTTATTTTTTAAAGTAGAGGTGGTTAGATTATTATTTGGCGATGCGTATTAGCATAATAATTATTTTACAGTCAATAATTAGGTATCGTATGTATTACACACAACGTATTAATTTTTTTGACCGTTGTTGTTGAAGATAATCGGGTTATCAATCATTAATTTGTCAAGATTATAGATTTTACTGAAGTTATGACATCATGCTAAGTAACAGAAAAAGAAAAAACTCTGGCGAAAAACACCTTAAGAAAAAGTTGCCTGTTCCTCAAGAAAGGTAAAAAATTAGTGTAACATGATTCTCCAATGTATTCCTACGCATTGACCTCTATATCTTCATCTTCTCTCAATTACGTGATCCTCTTAAATTTTGCCACAGTGCACCAACCGCCTGATCACGGAAACAAGTGCTATACTTTTGCCAACACACTCCTGTGGCATGGTCGGCACTAGTCCCCTTTCCCATGCCAAATCCACATCCAGGACCTCCTCATCAATGTTCATTATAACAAATCGAAACTTGCAAAATAGAGCTCCCTGTAATGGTTTAGTGAAGTGATCTCCAATCATCTCTGTGGCCGGACAATATGCCATTGCCATCTCTCCTTTTTTAACCCTATCCGTGATTTAACAATATCAAATATTCATGTGTTCAGTTCGTTTTCCTGAGCTCTGCTTTCCATTTGTTTCAAGGAGGATTGCGCTTTAGTTGTCCTGATAGACAAGTGTATTGTCAATGTAATAACCTTGGGCTTTTATAAAATAGTTTGTCCAAAGAATTTGAAAGCTCGTGTCATCAACTCCAACCACTTCTGCTTCAGTAGAACTTTTTGTATTCAACCTCTGTTTTCTGGACATGCTAATTACACCCCTTTTCCAAGCAATAGAACGGCACCAGTATGACTCCTAAAATCTGGGTGCACCGCAAATGCTGCATCAACCCACCACCTCACCAAGCTCTGTTACTGGCATCGAGAGTTTGAGATAGGTATACTGTTCCATGCAGATACTTCAACACCAGCCATAATTTCATCCAATCATCTTTGTCTGGGTCCTTCACTCTAGTGGTCAAGAATGCCACTGCTGTTTGAATGTCCCTCCTGCATTGAATGGTAACAAATAATAACTGCACCACTGTACTATGAAAACTCTACACAAGTTCATCATCCAGCTTCACTCTCTCATTCTCATTACAAATCTGAGGTGTAGATGCACTTCCACTCACCTCCTCAATGAGCCATGGATGACCTTCTTCACATAGTCTGCCATTGAGATCCTGACTTGATGGTTAGAGTATGACAACATCATTCCAAGATAATGATGTGTCGTTCCCCTGGAGACCAGTACATTTTTCCCATAGATACTTTTAACCAGTCAATCACTTCCATCACTATTTCCAAGTCCAGGTTTAATATCTTAATATTATCCACATGAAATGTTAAAGTCATTTGCAACCCATTGATCGTTTTGTTAGCCACACACGGGTCAAAGGGATTAACTCAAAAACCTTGGCCCTCCAAATCAGCAACAAGTTTTAGATAGAAAAGCAATGCTGATCAGAGGCATCCATAAAACGCCTACTGCAACATGACTTACAACATTGGTTCTCCCCTATTGCCAAGTGTCACAAATTTTTGGTAGATTTGAGGTGCAAACTTGACCATCAACTCGGCCAATTTACCCCTGAGCACCATATGCACCACTTTGTCCATTTTGGCATTCAGAAATACTCCCCACAAATCAATCACAGCCGCATCTTGTCCCTCTGATGCCTCAATGGCCGCTGTTATAAGCACTGACTCAGTCATAACAGTCAGGGAAGCTGCCACGCCCTCTTGGATGTAATTGTGTTGCTTGGATCCATCTGCAACTAGCCGCCCCTTGACAGCAGTCCTTTTCAGCTCCAGAAACATTGGTGACTCAAGAGCCTTTCCTTTTTTGACTTTTGTGAGGCTTTCCAGGTTTCTAGGAGCAAAGACCTTTTGCAGGTGCAAGGCATGCAACTCCTTCAGCACAGCGTTTTTGCCCTCAATACCCAATTTCTTCAGACCCTGCTTGACTTAGATGTGAGTCTCCACTGCTGCAACTATAGAGGCAATAATCAACATAATGCGATGAGCAACCAAATCAGTGTCAATGCTAATAGGGATTTTGGCATTCTTTGTTTCATTATACAATCCAGGGATTTGTTCAGATCAAAAGAAACTAGCTTTTTTGACTTGTTCATCCTCTCCATATTGGTGAGAATAGTTACGGCCTTGATGTGGGCATAAATTATATTGATGCTGAGGGAGTGGTGCATCTGCAGTGGCAACAGTGTCCTGAAGATTCCCAACTGGAACCTTGCCATCATTAGTGTGGATGTCACTTGCAGCATCAGGGGGGGCAGCACCTTTGGCGTAGCCTATAACATCATTGGCAGTACCCTCCATCCCATCTTTGTTCTCTTCATCAATGCCCATATCAGCCAAAGGAAGGAAATAATTGTCATTGGGAAGATCATTGGCTCCCGCATCGACAGGGTGTGCATTAAACTCAGGTGGTGGGTACTTGTTGTTGCCAGTCCATCATTTGCTGCGGGATTTGCGGCAAGATCTTGTGGGTTATGAAGGCCCATGTATATTCCATCAGCGGGTTCAACACACCTGTGGTTGTCACCCTGATCTGGATGAGGAACAAGTTTGCCATCATCATCAATGATGTGACCTTTAGCATTGGTGAAGATGACATCATTAGGCATCAGCTGGGCATCTGCAATTGTATGAACCTGGTCAATGATGTCCCTAGGCATGGGAAGAACTGTGAACTGAGAAGCCACAATTTGGTGTCCTGTACCCAAATTGTAGAATTTGTAGGAATGTTGAAAATTACTGGTAGGACCAAGAACGAGGGTACTAACAGCCCATGGAAGATCTGTGGAGTTGTGGGGGACAGTGTTCTGATATACTTTGGCGTATGCCCCAAACTCGGCGCAGCAGTTTTTTGGTAGTCTAACTTGCAACCAGTGATAATGGTGTGGGGACTGAGGGTCTGCAAGATGCTATTCTTGTGTGGAAACACGTTAATCCAAAACACACAAAAAGAAACTAAACCAATAACAACCCTTGCTGGGAGATGAGAAAACGGCAGGTGGCACTTCTTAGCCCAAACCTGTTCCTTGATGAGACGGATGCATCGTTCAATTCCAGGTGCATGTTCCATTGCCGCAGTAACATTTCAATCCACATCTCTGACCAAACCACAGAGTGGATTGAACTGGTTATCTACCATTACCATGGCAGTGGTAATTGTGAGACCCCAAGAACGAGACACAGAGACAATTTGTAACATTCCTTTTTGCAAGTCGGCAGCTGTTCAGGAGGGCATGAACAACACCAAGATTAGTGTGATGCTGCAAGGCAACCCATTAACAAACATCAGGTCAGCAATCACAACCACATTTAGGTTATGATTGAGAATCTCAGGAAGAATTTCCACATAGGCAGGGTCAACATGATCCGGTCTGTGGTGCACCATTTTTCCTTGAAGAGATGCAACATCTGGTCCAAAAAAGGTATCTGCAACTCTAATGGATTCCATGGTCACCGGGAAATTGATAATTAGGTTATCTTGAACCATGAGATGGAAAGTATCTGAGCTTTGAGATCCATCATACTCATCACTTGGCAAGCAGATTTCGCAGATGCAAGTTGCCGGGGAGTAAATCCAGTTGCAATCGAGTCGACTGTATCAATGAGGAACACTCCTGTCTGCTGTACTTTGTGACCATACAGTCCAGAGGGAAGCTGATGAAATACGATAGCACGAGTTGGACCCTCGACTATAAAAACGTCTTTCTCCTGATCATACTTTACGTTGAGTCCAGCCTCTCAAACTTTTGAGAACGATAGAATATTGGCAATTCCACTTTCCCATACCCAAACCAGATCCGGGAAGTTCTGAATGTAGCCAATTGTGTCAGAATAACTGGTACCAGCAGCGCTGTGAATGGCTATTTGAGGCGCCTGACCAATGTTCGTGAGCAGTGACTTGTCTTTGAATACATGGCATGTGGATTGGTTATCCAATAGAATGTATTGATTG
>JALLPE010001000.1:0-13549 GCA_036940025.1 Conticribra weissflogii | reverse complement strand
AATATATAATATATAATATATAATATATAATATGTATTTACCATTGCCATTACTGTTGTGACTAATTTAAATTTGAAACAGATCATGGATTTCAAAAGTTGACAGTATCTCAATGCAGCAGAGAGAGAATTACAAACTGTAAATATTACATCTAATGACACACATATTTAACAAATCAGCAATGATATTGCTTGATCTATTGTGTTGTGTAGTTCTAGAATGTATGGTCAATATACACAGTTCAGATTTGGAAGTAACTGCAACTTTTTGGCACATTCTACTATGTAAGAAGCTAATTTGAAATAAAATATTATATCATGTCAACGGAATAATCCACTTCTGCTGGTCAAAAATCTGATTGTATTTATATAAGGTTTCAAAACTGATACATCATGAAACTATAGGCAATGCATGAAGTAGTTATTGGAATACATGATATTTTATAATTCATATTTCATGGGACAAAGTTTGTGAAATATTGCAATAATGGAAATTGGAGCAGCAATGGTGGTGAATGATGAATGATTTGTCTGGTTTTAGTGAACTGTCTCCAGCAAATATTTGAGTGAGCTATTCAAGAAATACACGTTGACTCTATTGTATCCATTTCTGTCTGATTCATGGTCAACCATAGTCTTGGATGAACTCAAGCCATAGACTTATTTAAGATGCCACTACCAGAATGCCATTGGTTGATATTATTTCAAGCACCAAACACTTCCTCTCTTCAACTTTGAGAAGAAAAGACTGCAGATCAGGATATGATCATTCCTGTCCAAGACACAAGTAATAGAACATTTGACAGTCCAGAATCATCTCTAATTGAAAAGAGTCAAAATAAAAAGAATCTAACATCCAATTGAGTGAAGCAGTTTTTAATGTAAGAAGGTGATCTTTTTGTGTTTTGTTGGAAATGTTGCTGAGGTGTTGCCAACATGTGGACCACAGGCCCAAATGGTAAAAAATTATAAATGTGTTGTAGATACAAAGATTTTTCCCTCCAAGCAATGTTTTAGAGGCTTGATGTGGTCACTAATTGTGAATGAAGACTCAACAAACACACAAAAATATCTTCAAAAATACCTTCAAGTATGGAGAGGGGCAAAAATTACTATAAGAATTTATATTACTTTATTTCAGCTTTTTAATGATTGATGTTGGGGCTAACTTCCAAAACAGATTGCACCAGTCCACCAGAATCACTATCAATGCCTAACTCCCCTCCCCCTACAAATCCTCCTCCCCTGCCAGAGCCACCACCAACCACCAACACCATGAACAACTGCCTCCCCACCAAGCTTTCCAAGAGTCAATGGAAATCCAAAAGTATGGACCCACTCCCCCCACTTCTTCTTCCATCATTGTGACAACTACTGCCAACAATTCTGATACTCCACCACCATCACCCTAATCCCCCAAAGAACACAATGGCCTCACCACAAAAATTGCAATATCAACTATGTCAACCCCCTTGTCTACCTAAGCAGGACAGCCTCTGTGTGGGACTGCACCAGAATCCGGAATCCTCTGGCTATTTACAACCTACCTCAGAGTGTCCCATCCCATTTTGATGGAGGCATATTTTGTGCAGAGGGTGATGGGCATGTTATGAAACCAGCTTCAGGCGTTTTTGGGGTGGTGGGCATGGGTACCTATTTGTTGGGGGTGAGGGTCTGGTACTGGGTGTGGTGGGGGGGTTGGATCTAATGCTGGTCAAGAGGAGGGAGCTGGAGGAGGAGGTGGTGGAAAAGCCTGATACTTTAGGGTTGATGATGGAAAAGACCAATTGGATGGGACTGCATTTAGGACCAGTGCATTTGTGAGCATGTGATTGCATGTAGTTTGAATTGCTGTTTTGACAACAACAACATTATTAGTATTTAAGCAGCAAAATAATTAGCAAAAAATAAAACTAACAAAAACTTTTATCTGGTCTTGTAATTGATGTTGAATAAAAAATTTGTAAAAATTATATATTTCATACAATCATTGTTTATCATTTGAACTAAATTGCCACAACATAATAAGCATGAACACTAATATTAGTTGGTTTACTGTTTACTCCTAGTTTTCAACTTTGATGGGATATCTTGAAGGCTGCAAGATTACCACTGAAATTCTATATAAATTTGTAATGTTGTGACAATTTGATAAAGATAGATGATTCTTGATGGTAAAGATGAATATGCTTGTTGAGACTAACATTTCCAAGACAAGAAGAATCAGCAATCAGAAAGAATTTAAAAACCTGACAGAGGATGTGGACAAGATTTTACTGTATTGAAAATCAGATAAAATGCCAAACCAAATCACCTCTAGTGCAAGACCAGATAGTACAAGATTGCTGCATCCCAAAATATTATTGAAATGATGTCTTGATTTTGGGTTGTGGATCCATGCAGTGTGTTTTCTGTTGAAAATCACAAACAGCAACAAGGCTGAAAAATCCCAAGGTTTCAATTTCAATCAGAGCAGATAAAAACCATTGTCATCATTAAACACTATCATTTTCAGAACAAACAGTCCTTTTTGTTCAATTCAATACTTACACTTAGTTCCAGTGATTATCACATTTCTTTTTATGATGAAATTCTGTAAATTCCATTTTTAACTAAATAAAAGAAATGTAATAGTTCATGAAACAAAATGACATCTACTATCTCACATAGTTGAAAAGTGGTGTTTATTCATTCTGAAATTTGTGTACACCACACAAAGGAGATAAAATACCTGAAACTGACTTGCTTGCAATTTTTCAACAACAATAATAATAGTAGGGATTCACCAACCCTTGCATGATATCGAAAAGACAGTTCACTTTAAATTTATATTCTTGAGTATGTCTCAACTTTTTTATTCCTCATACCATTAATTACACTTCATACTTGGTTCCCCCCTCCTGTGGACATCTTAAGGCATATTTTTCCTTGAGGAACTTGTCCATTACTTGGGAAATCCCCTTGATCTCAATCCAGTTAGCCATACTCACTGCTGTGCTTCCCACTCTGTCTGTCCTTCTTCCCTCCAGCTCATTTGCTGCATGACAACATAATTCTTTTTGAACAAACAGATATTTTAACAAGCAAAGATTTTGATCTTGGGGAAGAGGAGCAAGATGTTGAAAAATTAGGGATGATTAATCAAGACACACCACTGTGGGGTTGGATGTTGTCATTGTTGGGACAGGTGGTGGCTCTATACAAATTGGAGATAACTATAATGACAACAAAGTGGAACTTAGTATGAACTCTTGTGTGGAAATTGAGCACAAGGATAGGAATGGAAATGTGGGGAAGTATTTGCATGGGCTGATATCAAGTGAAAAGATTGAAAAAAGGAATTTCCAGTCCCATCCAAACTGAAGTCATCTCATTCCCCAAACAGTGCCCCATTGTCATTAAAATGGGACCAGCAACCATATCATTCAAATTTCTTTCCTCAAATCCTTCATTGCTCATTTCATCAAGTACATCCAAGCACAGCTCTCTTTGTTATCAACCTCATAGGGGTACAAGGTCCATGGTCCCTCCTACTTCTTTTAGCCCTAGACAATGATCATCATCAAATCTTTAGAAAACATACCAATTTCTGGATTGACATCAAATTATATTCCAATTTCAATGATGTCCCTACTATGATTCATTTTTTGCTGAAGTATCCTTGTTTTTAACTCCTTTTGTTGTCATTCTGTTTTTCAGCATCCTGATAGTACCTATTCTTGATAAAATCTATTGTTATCAGTTTCCTATGTGGATGAGCTAACAAGAAATGCAATGAGACTAGTCAGGTATTATATTTTAGATTGAATGCCATAAAAATGCTCATCCCTGTTTACCCCAGCTTCAATTGATATAAAGACCAATCACCAATCTAACAAATCACCATAAAACCTAGATGCTAGAAAAACCTCCAGATTCAATTGATTTCAATATCATTAGTCCAAAGATTAAACAAGAGAATCATTGCTTTCAACAAGATCTTCTTTTCATTGTTTTATTCTTAAAACAAAGTATTTTTCACCCTTGAAATATTGATTAAAAAGTATGCATACTCCATCCAGCAGCTAGGAGCTTTGATGTAGATGGATCACTACCTGGGGTGTTTCTGTTTGATTCAGGCCAACTCCACATGTATATGGGTTATCTTGTACAGTGCTCCCAAGTCATGAGTTTTTTCATCAAAATACTCAATCAACAGTATATTTGAGGCCATCAAGTTTGTAGACTTTCTTCAGTTGATACAGATGAATTCAAAGTCAGATGCTGGGCTGTCATAGGTGTATCCTTGCTAGTCAAAACAACAGAAAGATGTGAGTGAGAAAATGTTATGTCCAGACTTAATTATAACATTTCTTCTGAATCTGTGTAAGTGGGAAACTTCACACTACACAAGGTCCACCAAATATCCTCAAGTCCTGGATGACATTTGACAATAGATCAAATTTCTTGGAGCCTTGATCACTTGGTTTCAAAAAATGACATATAAAATTTGAAATACACTCCAAATATAAGTTTTCATGCCAAAAATCATATTTAAAAGCATAATTCATCATTTAGTTCTGGTACAGACTAGCAGTGTCAGTCCCAAACAGTTTTTTGATGAGTAATAAAATGTACCCTCTAGGTGAACTTTTAATCAAGTCATTGCCATTTTGATAAACACTGAGTATGAATCATAATATAGAGAAATTACTTTTACATATTTTCTAAATGTAACTTATCAATTGAAGCAAAAGTGACAATCTTTGGATCTTTCTTTGCCTTACTAAGATGTTTCTATGCACTTTATCTACACTAAGTAATCCATATCCAGGGATTAATTAGCCATCATTGCACCTTCATTGGTATCCAATTCTTTCTAGCACTGTTATGGTATCAAAAGTGCTTTCATGATGGTACAAAAGCATCAAGTTTTTCCTCATCCTCTAAAAGGATCAACAGTAATGTATTCGGATAGATAACCATCTGTTGTAGTATAAGAGTCTATCACAATGACAAAAGTTGTCTTTGGATGAACTGGTCACCCTGCATTTACCATGTGCTAACTCAAGCACATACACTTTATACATTTGAGCATTCATGTCTGTAGGTGAGAATTAGTTGAAGAACATAATCATGCCAATGAATAAACAGCAAAATGACAAAAAGACAACTTATGATTATGGTATGGCATGCCATATTCTTGATGTCAAAGATCTTTGCATAATGGAGAAAGTTGCATAGTTTCCGTATTTAAGTTTTTTCATATGAATATCAGGAATGATCCATTGTAAGCATATCATTTTGGTCACCCATTTGGAAGTACTGATGTTTTGTAAATACTAAAATCTCAGTGATTGTTTTGATTTTGTGACTGTGTTGATGACTTCTAATTATTCAGATCTCTGAGATTAATTTCAGACAGGATCAAAGTAGCTCTCCAATGAGATCATTAAAATGACTGGCACAACTACTAGGTCAAATCCCTTTTAATACTAATTCTCAAGTGAACATCTATGATAATTCCAGTCATCAATTGTCAACACATAAAATACAAGCTTTTATTTCAAAAATTGCATTTCAAATTTTTGCATTATGTGATTCACCTCAAATAACTCTATTGTTCTATTTACAGCAGACTCATTGTCCAAATGTTACTTCTGGATGTACGTACTCAAGCAGTTTGCAAAATATGAAAGTGTGAATCAGGGCAAAAAGTCAAGACAGTCAGTATCTGCATATTTTGAGTTATAAGTGTTAGTTTTTTATTTTTGTCTCAGCACATATAAAAGCCATGTAGTATCATTCTTAGATTTTTGATACTATCACTAAATTTGATATAAATAAAAAGATTTCCAAAATGTAACCATTTTCGTTAAGATTGAGTCACAGAAGGGCAAATGTTGTACTGACTGTAGTCTTGTAGGTGATTTTGGTCCAATCTTTAATGTTACAAGTGATATGTTGGCGGTTTTTGTAGTTTCAGACCAGGGATAGTATGATACAATATTCCAAAAACACAGACAGCCTGGAATTATTGTCCAGTCTTAATTCACTAAAAAAGTGACGTACCCAATCACATTTGAGAAACTACCTTTTACTAAAGTAAGTTCAACCTAGGTGTTTGTACTATCTGATAGGTCAGTCTTGTAGAAAAGAGTCTCAGTTTTCCAATGGTATGTTTATGGCCTCCGAAACCCATTTTGATACCTTTTTTCACTTGTCACCAAAGCAAAAAACACAACTGTGATGTTTTGTAACAACTTTTGCCTCCTCCATTACTCCATTTTATGATTTGCTGTCAACCACAAGTATATGCAAATAGTTGATTTATACATATTTATTCCCTGTAAGTCAGATTATGTTGATTGTTGACTTCAGTCACATGACTGCATGATGACATATTGAGTAAAATCAATTCTTACAATGCAGTGGTTTGGGTACCATCCTTTTATCATTTTGACATGGAATACTGCATATCTTGTTGCATGGGATGATTACAACTAGGATAATCTGTAGTGGTGTATATTGGGTTTAAAATAGGTTTTGTTATTGCCAGTGCTACAATGGCAGCTAGAAAAAACATTTTTGATTGTTTTTTAATGACAAAATTCATCACAAGCTAGGTGCATGCATTGATTGTTTGGGGTTCTGTTGTCACACATGACCCATCACCTCAAAAAAGTCAACTTAATATTTTGTAGAAAATATACCAGGTTCTATGGGATCACTATTTTGGACCAAAAAATTGAAAGCAGTAATTGATGATATCATGCAACATGATTACAATTTCTTCAAAATTTCAGCAAATTTGTGAATTCATCCTTGACTTTAGATCAACAGCTTTGTCTATTTTGATTAGTGGTAAGATTGAAAAATGTATTTAATAATAATACCCCCAAATGAATTCAAATTTTGACATGTATGTGTTTCAAAATAATTTAGCATGATAGTGGCTAAATTTTTTCATGAGTGAAATCAAAGCCACATCATGGATCACAAGTTTTTTCTTGTCATTATCATCATCATTGTCTATTTCATAGTCTTAATCTTTGTGATTGTCACCTCCTAGAAAGAAAATGAAAAGCATGAACACTCACCAAAAGCATTGAAAAGTGGAACACTCCCACAGCCAAGAAAAAGTTCAGGGCAGAGAAGAAGTTTCAACAAACAGTTCCCACCAACAAAACTAAATTTATGATTATGCGCCCATTTGGCACTTTCCTTTTCTCTCTCCAATTTAGAAGTATCCTCCATTGGAAGGAAATTGGATATGTATGTGTGTTCATGAGCAGCCTTGGAAATGGAAGCAATGTCCTTCGTCTTGCAGCAAATGGCAAAATGGTGTCTGCAACTAGTTTTTGATGGGAAAGAAGAAGGAGTTAGAAAAAAGAATATTGCTATATCAGTAAGAAATGATTTGTCAAATATGCCAGCAGAACAAGAGTTCACAACAATGGAGCATGATGATTGCAAAGACTATGAAATTATTTCAAAACTTACAATCCATAATGTGAATTTAACTGTCAGACTAATGGCATCACTCACTATCATTGATGGGAGTGTGGATTTGATGAAACTGGGAAGCTGCCAAAGGACAATCAAAAGGAAATTGGAGATGTTGAAGATGCAGATGAAGAGGAACACAGTTTCAAAATTAACTGCAAATTAGAATAAACAATGATTGAATAAGAAAACAAGAGTCTGGTAAATGAATCTTCAGAAATTGAACAGTGATAAGAAAGCAATTATGGAATTGTGTTTCATCAATCCAAATATCAGTAAATGATGATAATATAACAGGGGATGCTGATGACAACAGCAATATTGAAAATACTCCAGTGGGTTGGAAGCATCCAGGGACACAATATGGATGGAACAAATGACAAACACAACAAAAGAAGAAACATTTTGATTGGAATCATTTCACCATCTAACCCAAGTTTGTAAGAGATGGTACCAACATACAGTATGTAATACCATCAGATACTATTCCTGGTCCTGATTATGGAGAAGGATTTGACATTTACACTCAGGTTGGAAGCACTCAAACTCAATCTCAGGCAACCACTGCAACAGAGATCAAAAGACAATACGTTTCTATCAAATAGTGACATTCAGGTTTATGAGGAACAGTTGTGACAAATGGGGCTGATTCATGAAAGGATGATTGATGGTGATGCCCCTTCTTATTAACTCTTCATTAATTCATTGATCCATAATGGTCTGAAATCAGAAAGCGACTATCAAGTTCAATTTTGCTACATGCACAAACACTTATGCTATTGAAAATAGAGTTGGGGTGGTGACAAGGGGAATAATTTCATTCATGCTTTATCAAAAATTTTACACTGGGGTGGGATTGCTTTCAAAAATCTATCACAGTGTCAGATTTTTTGCTCTAGGACTCTCCTCAAGAGCATTGTCACAATCTACTTGTGTACAAGACAATTAATTATTAGCATTTCCTTGATATCAATTCTGCACACACCCAAACAGTGTGAAATTATGGGAAAAAGAGGAGACACAGGGTATGATCCAACACAAAAGTATCAAGTGATTTGGGATGTGTTTATGATTAATATAAATGGATTAATGACATTTGTAGATATTTACTAGATGATTGATGATCATTTGATCCAATACCAGACTATCAAAGTAGGATTGTGGAAAACTTGACACAAGCAAAGGATAAAATCACACTTTGTTCTTGATGACATGTGGAGATTTGTCTATACATACACCCCTAGGCAGAATTGTTTCAACCAGTAAAGGGGATTCAACAATAAGTGACCAGTACATTTTATTACCTTGTGGATCAGCTGAAACAAATCATTTTTGAATTTTATCAATCAAATGGAAACAAATACTAACAAATTTAACTCATCTGTCATGCATCAAAATTGACAATCACATTAGTGTCAGCAATATGATCAAGTTTCTTGAGAACAATGTTTTGGAGGAGTATATACTTGTTGCAGAGATAGGGTTCCCAATCACTTATCAACAATAACATCTTCACATGTCAAAATGGTATCTGCTAATGCTCAGTCTTAAATTGCTAGATTTTAAAATCGCATCATGTGATAGTCAACAATGTCTCAGACAACTCAGTCAATAGCAAAAACACAATTTTTTCCATACATCATTCCAATCTACTGGTAGCACATATATCTGCCTGTATGTCAGAAAGGAGAAGATGGGATGAAAAAAATGAAAAGAATATGGGGTATTGATGTGAATAAAGTACAAGAGTTGTATTTGGGAACTTATCATGCAGCTGACAAAATATGCCAGTTGATGAATGAATGGAATCTCTGTTACCAAACTTGCAGATGGTGATATTCACTGATGTATCATGGTAAAACAATAAGGAATTTTGTATGTGTGCAAAGGGTTTTTTGATAACAAATAGAAAATAGACAAAGTGATGACTGATGACTGAACCAGAATTAGGTATAAGATATCAAAGAAAATATGCACTGAATGTGAACAATATTTCAATTCAGCAGGTGATAAATTCATCTTACAAACTTGAATTACCGTGAGGAGAAGAGGTGGAGGGCACGATGAAAAGCAGAAAAAAAGATGACAATATATGTGATGTTTTGAGGTATCATATAATAAAAAATTGGATGCCAAATTCCCTTCAAGAGGGGAGATTAATTTGTGTATCAGCAACTTAAATTTGCTCATAGTCATCGAAACCTTCCAAAAGGGGTCAGAAGGTGTTTGTGCTGCTTGCAGAAGAAGATAAGTTAACACAAAATGCATGATATGAAATGTCTGCCTTGATTTAAATCAGCATTGATGATATCACAATGATTAATTTTGAACTATGTTTTGATGATCAAGTTCATTTATTGGGAATGCAGAAGAATACATTTAAGAAAGCAACACAGAATGAATTGAGAGGGAATACAAATCACAACATATGAGTTGAGAAGAAATATGAGGAATCATATGAGATAAAACATAATATGTGGTTCTACTCAAATATTGTTTAACTAATCATTGTTTTTATTGTTTTGAGTGTAAATTGTCAGTTTTTGGATAGATACAAAAATATTTACTTTCACAGAACACTAGTAATATGACAGAAAATTGCATTGAAATTTTCTATCATCTCTGAAAACTTCCCAAGTTGTAATATAAAAATGAATACAGTCACACTGGATATACCCATTTTGGAATTAGCAGCAAGTAGTAAAAGAATCAGTTATTTATGAGGTTCTCTGCATCACACTGAATATCTTTAAATATCCCATCGCAGACTCAAAACAATATTATATTACAAGATTAACTAAATGCAGTACCCCTTACAGTCAATTGCAATCCAATCTCTGCTCAACTTTGTCCATAAATTTGTTTGAAGTGCAAACCCTGTGAGAAGCTATTTTTGTCTATCACAGCACCCTTTGTTTGAATTAACCCCTTTTTCCTAACCTATTGGAAATGTCTAAGAGGCCCTAGATCCTCAAAACCCTTGTATTTTGGGGCCCCAACCACAAAATCCTAGGGTTGTGCTCGAACATAAATCAAGTGTTTGTGTTGGTACGATTTTAAGCTTCTCACTGAAGTTGCGAACCATGTAAGAAGCTTGCATCGAAAATCGTATCATCAACGAAAAAAAATCCTGGGATTGGACCGCGATTGACTGTAAGGGGGATTGACTTCAGTTATTATTTTTTACATTACACCCCACCACTACTACTACTGCAACAAATGATTGCGACGCGTCATTGATCTGAAAAAATCTTCGAAGTGGATCCGATAGGCAGCCGGCGATGCTCTTGGCATATTGATTGTAAGAAGCCTCGAAACTCACCATAGCACAAGCTGAAAACGCAAGCAAGCGAGTAACTACTCCTCTCGCGCCCCCTCTTGTAAAAATAGTAATGTTCTCTCGTTTTGTTGCACCAAATGCGCTGATGCCAGAGCTAGATTGAACCCTACTGGACTCCATGCAGGAACGATCACGCCCACTCCGTGCTTGAGGTTATGTATTTCGTGTATCCCTGATTACTCGGGCTTTTTTCATTCGTCGAAAATCCTTCCGTGTCGCCAGCTTAATCGAGCGAGATGGAAACTGCAAATCAATTGGATATTATTTTGGAGTTTTCCGAAACCTTCTTGCACACAAGACTTAGATTCGATTAAACATTCGTGTCACATGAGTTCATAACTCTCCATAGAGTATTCATCCAAGATACAAGGGAAATCAACGATAGAATCATCTTTACGCGATCCATTTCTTTCTGTTTTCAACCTTGGACGACCTTTCGCAAACTGAATTCCATTATCCTGCAATAGATTCAAATCATCCATACCCATTGATTGAAATAATAGATGAGGCAACATTACCATGTCTTCCACAAACTTCCAAAAACTCCCCCCAAACCTCTCCAGACGACGCCCTAACACGACATCCCAATCGAACACATCCAGTTCCCAGATAAAACACCCTTCACTTAGCACCCAACACCCAACTCCTCAATCTCCAATCGCCCAGTACTTCAACAAACGCCGCTCCTCTCAAATATCAACTCATGATCTTCCAATGGAGAAAAATGCCATCGGCCTCCTCTCCCCCGCCGGAGTCTTCTTCGCTGCCATAAAATTGACAACACCATTGGCATATGTTTATATCGTTTTGATATTATGGAGGGAATTGTGCTTTTCCTTCCCAGAAACTATGTTAGAGAGTTGGTTTATGGTCCACTATATGTCCGTCGGAGTGTGGATTGCCAAAACTATGAGGAGTAGCTCGCTGTTGGTGGAAGCTTGGGCGGTAATCGAGGGGATATTTTACGTTTGTTTGATATTGCATCGAAAGTGGTTGAACTCGTTAGACACGTTGGAGTTGTCTTTGAGGAGTGCTCCTATGTTAGAGCCCAGAGAGAGGGCGGAGTTGTGGGAGTTCATGTTGGATAGCGAAGAGGAATTTGTCAAGTTTATCACAGGTTGGTTTTTCGGGGAGGAGTTGGAGAAATTGACGAGGTATGATGTCATGGATTTCATGAGTTGGAGCCTTTTCGAAGGAAGGAACATTGAGCATTTGACACAAGAAGAGCTTCAACAATTGCGGGGATTTGTAGATGATTTGGAGTACAAGATTTCTATTGAGTTGTATGGCGAGGAGGAAACGGGGAAGATTCTAGAAGCGGATGAAAATGCAGACATGCCAAAAAGTGAGCAAAAGAATGCTTCGACTGAAGGTCAGGAGCAGGAGTTGTTTGGACCTCCATCACCGACGCGTCAACATTTCATGCAACATTACGGCTACCGAAGAGGGGATTCTTCAGCAGACGCACTGAGGTCAAAGAGGAGGCAATTTCGACCCAAGCCGAGGAAGAGTAAGTTAAATGCCTTTGCGCACAAACTCTGTCAAAATTGGAACTCTTCACATTTCTGACGATAGACATTTTTGAATCGGCTTCAATCAGCGTTTCAATTCCAAGAAAATCGCGACGATCTATCATCGGACTCATTCTTTTCGAATCTTTACGAAAGCTACAAAGACTATTGCGAACAATACCGAGAAATGATCGAGAATAGTAACTTTCATCCTGTTCAAGATATCCGCAACTACGTTGCAGAAAAACGCCAACAACTCCACGATGCCGAAGAGTCAGCTCGTGCCACTGCCAACAACATTTACGAAAATGCATACTTCACTATAATTGAAAAGGGGGGAAACGTGGATAGGCAACTTACTGCGTTGAGCATCGCTACACAATCTCAACTAGCTGATGCTTGGAACTCCGTGTGGAAAATGAAGGAGAGGCTGCAAACAGCAACGGATATTTCTGAACGGAGAAAGGCGTTGCGCCAACAGCTTAAGACGTATCAACAAACCTTGAAGCAGATGAGAAGTATGGCAAATGCGGCACCTTCTGGGCAAATGGCGGATTTGATGAGGAAAATCACTCAGTGTTATGAATCTTTAGAGAGAGTGGAACGATCCGCTATGGATGCATTCGTGCAGGTAACTGGATATGTTGGGACACATTTGTTGCATAACCAGGAACCTCCACGGTATTTGAAGTATTCTTGCGATCCTCTAATGGATATTGCTTCTTATCCTCTAATGTTCCATATACTGATATTGATGGCAACAGATGGAGGACTTAGAGTAATGATGAAGAATAGAGGTTTTCGACGTCTCCGTGTCGGTCCTATTTCATATTATTACCACCCGGGTAAAGATTCAAAGCGAATCAGAAAAAGCGAGGATAAATGCGATGACTATGAGAAGGTTCCAATCGTGTTTTGCCATGGTATCGGCATTGGTATTATCTTCTACATGACTCTGGTTGACGAGCTACTACGCCTGGGTTACCCTCTTATTTTTCCAGAGATTCCATATGTCTCTGGATTCCGACCTTGGCAAGGACCTAATTGCGTGTTACCTCCTGCAGCAGTAACGAGCACTTTAATGTCAATTTTGGCCTGTCATGGATATGGGCGTGGTGCATTTATTGGACATTCTTACGGATCGTCATGGGTTAGTTTCATGGTGAGATCATTGCATCATATTTTTTAGCATGGATTTCTTTGTCACTTGAGAT
>JALLPE010000999.1:0-13488 GCA_036940025.1 Conticribra weissflogii | reverse complement strand
ATATCTAGTAAGTAGGCAGTACAAATGAGCCGGTCTCCAAAGTGGTTGCACTACACAAATCAAAAGGGAATTGAATGCCCCATCTGACAGGCTCCAAAACATATCACGTAACAAAACAGTTCCAGAGTTTATGGGGGAAAAAAAGGAGAGCGTCAAAAAATGAAATGAACCTTCAAAAAAACGGGTCTTGTAACACTCTCATACTTGTTTAACTTGTGCGGTACGATGTGTACTCGGAAATTTGAGAGATCAAATATCTTCTTTCTCTTCCTTCAACCAGTTCCCATCACACAAAATCATAAAATATTTTATTCTATCTTTGTTATGGTGCGATACCTTAACATACCATACTAACTACTTTAGTAGGATCCTGGGACGAACTACCCAAGACATCACGTCTTGTGTGTAACAAGATCTCACAAGAGAGAGAGAGAGAGCAACGCCCGCGGCAGCAACCACAGATGCCCTCCACCCACGACCACAAAAGGAAGAAGGGCGTGTCGTACTCATTTCGTACAATAACCCGATTTCGTCGCTCTCGAAGCGATCGGGACGCCGATTTGAAGGCATTAATCAATCATGTCGAACGCATCGTTCATCACCGATGAATCAAGTGGTACCGAAAGCATCGCTGCATTATGTGCCGAAGAGGAGAGATCATCGCCAGGCCTCTTGCGAGATGCCGCACTCATCCTCATGTCAGCGGGAATAACCTACGTCATGGTTTGTTTACATCGACACCACCGCCATTTACAGGACACAAAACGAGACCGAGAGGAGGCCGAAGAAAGCGCCAACGCAAGCGGCAATGAAAATAAAAAAGGGAGCCCCAAAGGTCCCACTATTCAAGAGGATCAACTTGCCACATCAGCGGCCTCCTTGTCAAAATCGTGCAAAATGCTCGTGCAGCAGCCTGGAGAACAAGCCACGGGTGCCTTCATATCTGCGGTACTAAATCAATTATGGGATCATATGAATATTGCCATTTCCAACACCATCAAGCAGATTCTCGAACCAACATTAAAGGATTTGCCGGTGCCACTTCATTTCACACGCTTGGACTTGGGAAATATTCCGATCAAGACACAAAATATGCTTATTCATCCTGTGAATCTTTCCAACGATGGCGATATTTTGACACCGACTATCAAGCAGTCGCAAGCCGGTGTGCAAATCGACATGGATATTATTTGGGATGGAAACTGCGATATCACGCTGCAAGCGACTGTGTCAAAATCAGCAAAGTTTTCATTCGGCGTTCAGCATCTCAAAGTCAAAGGAAGAATGCTTATTCTTTTGAGCCCCTTAACTACAGAACTTCCCGTAATTACTGCAGTGCAGTATGGTTTTACAAATCCGCCTGAAGTTTCTCTTCAATTCAAAGGGGCACTGCTGGGAACCCTCACTAAAAAATTTGGATATGTCCAAACCGCGTTGTTGAATGTTATACAATCTACTCTGTCTTCGATGCTAGTATTACCGATGAGAATGGTCTTGCCAATGGATTTGGGAAGTTATGATTATTTGGACGTGTATCAGCCTCCTGTCGGAATGATCCGCGTGAGAGCACTCAAAGGACGTGGATTCACGGTTCTGAAGAAGGTCTTTGTGAACGATGTTCCTGATACATATTGCATGCTTTCTTTGGGAGCATCCGATGGGAAACGGACTTCTACTCAACAAGATACATGCAATCCATCTTGGAAAGATGAATCTTTCGACTTCATTTTGTACGATTATGATCAAAAAATATACGTGCAAATTTTTGACGAGGACAAGTCACCTCTTGATCCAGATGACGAGCTTGGAAAAGCGGAGATTAGTGTGAGAGAGTTAATGAAGATTGGCGGAACTACCGAGTTGGAGTTGATGCTAGATGGAAAGAAGACTGGATGTTACGTGACTTTATCTGTTGAGATGTTTTATTTGTCAGACCAACTTCAAAGTTTGTCTTCAATTCATTATATGGGCAAGGGCAATCTTTGTGGACTCTACACAATTGTTGTGACGCAAGCATTCAATATTCCTCTTCCCAGGGTGGAAGCAGCCACCTATGTCAAAGTGCAATATGGGCACGGTGGAAGTTTTGAGAAGACTTTTTACACTGGCACAGTGGCAGATTATCCCGGCTGTAAGTCTGTCGATTGAATGATTCGATATCATTCCTAGACTCTGTGATATTTCATGTTCTCAGTCTAACGGTGTTTCTTTGCTGTCAACAGTTGACGCGCTTAACCCAATGTTTGATCAAGTCTTTTACGTTCCAATCACTGCGGAAATGCTTAAGGAAAATTTATCTACGCCTTCCGAGGCTTCGGGAAAGAATACCGCAGACGACAATGGGCACACATGTATTGTGTTCACTTTGATTGATGCCGAGGGCGTTGATGGATCGAAAGGACACGGCGAACTGGGCAGCTTCACCTTGACACACGACAACTTGGTTCGGGCGTGTAAGCATACTATAACTGAGACGCGACCAATCGGTAATGGAGGGGCAAAGATTGAGTTTAGGGTCGTTCTCAATGGCATTCAGTCCGAAGAGGAAAAGTTGCTTTGGGAAGAGGAACAGAAGAAGAGAAAATCGCTCCATGTGGCTGGGGTCAATAATCTTGATCCTCTTCTAGTGGATATTGATCACAAGGAGCGAGTCCGGGTAACCGCACTACGCGGTCGTGGATTTACCGTTAGAAAAAGAGGGCCAATAAAGAAAGATGATGTCCCGGACGTGTATATGCGAGTGTCAGTGATTTCAGGAGAGGAAAATGATGAGCCGCAGCAGATGGGATGGCGAACGCGCACGATTAAGGTGAGGCAATCAATTCTTTTCGGTCCCTATTCATACTTGTCCACTTCCTTGATATTTGTACTCTGACCAACAGTTTTTAAATATTTTTCCAATGCGAAGGATGATACGATGCCTCAGTGGTCCGAATCCCAAGATTTTACAATCGACACTGCAAGATCGTTCATTCGTATTGACGCACATGATGAAAACCGTAAAGGTAAAGATGTTTACTTGGGAAGCGCAGAAGTTTCAATGGCACACGCTCTGCGTAAACGCATGATGGAACTTGAGTTGTTGCAGGGAACATCTGGAACCGGATTTTTTATCACTCTGAAGGTTGTACCTTTGGATGAGCCAGCAATTTCTCATACCGAGAATGAAAGTAAAGATGTTGTTGGTCCGTTAGCCGTAAAATCTTCACCTCCTCAGTTCCATATAGGTGATGTATATGGAACGATAGAAGTCGGAACCGAAGTCATCGATAACGACGAGGCGACAATAGTGAGTACAACTTCTACCAGTACTGACAAGAAAAAATCATCTAAGCTGAAAAGGTTGGGTAAGAAGTTGACTTCCAGACTTCCAGGAATTCATCATCATGATCATGATTCTTAACGAGGGAAGGAATTTTTTTGCTTGGGGTTGAAAGTAGGAACCGTACCAACAAAATGCTCTGGCATGTTGATAGAAGTTGATATTTATAGCATTACGAAATGAAATTGTTTTTCTTCGTTGTTACTTCTATTGAATATAATGACAGAAATAGAATCGAGATTTAGTCACTCTAACTGACCGTGCAGGACCACAGTGGCTCCCCATCGTAACCCACCCCCTTACTAAATCCCTGTGATGGAAAGGTGCTTTTTTGGTATTAGTGCATAACAAATTTATGCTTTCATCGCACCATGAGCGGGGGGCAAATTCTCCTTCGTCATCCCCGCTGCCCTCTCCGCCTCTTCCTGGGTATATTTCTCCTCCTTCAACTCCTTGCATCTCCTCTTGTAATACCGACTCTTCTTATGATCCGCCAAAGCCTTGGCATCCGCAAAGTGCTGTCCCGTCTCAACACAGTAAAATTGCCCCCCTCCCGGCAATTCATCATCGAACTCAAATTTATCGGCCGGGACCCCCGTGACTTGCGACTTTTCGATCTCATCTTGAATTTGATCCGTATCTCTGGCACGATTACAGAGCCACGTTTTCCTCTTGTATTTTTTGATTTTGGAGCGGGCTCCCTTTTTTCTAGAGTAACTTCCTCCTCCCATTGTTATTGTTGCGAGTAGCTGGATTTGATGTTCAGTGGATTGTGTGCGTGGCTGTCGTTTAGGTGCGGTTGGTATTTTTTTGCGTCACTCAGTCAAGCAAAGCTGCACTAAGTAGGAGCTAAATGCAAGCGGGATTCCGTTTCTAGTGAGGACGAGAAAATGGGCAGTGTGCAGTAGTATGGGATGGTTTCGTCAGTGAAAATTGTTCAGTATTATTTGTCGCGTTATCATTTGGGTTGTGTATATGGAAGGAATGAAAGTTTTGGGATAGTAATATGTTGGACTACTGTTGCGATGTTAGCATGTTGGGAATAATGCTTTTTTCTTAGTTTTGATTTTTTGTGACATGGCGAAATATTGTAAAAAATTTTATTGTTTGATCAATGCCACAATCTTCTTCACCTATCGTACTGCGTTTTGTTCTTCGATATTATTTTTCTGTATTATTTGTGTAATAGAATACTTTTTTTTGTTGGCTGGGGGATGGGAATCGAACGACTAGCAGACGGAAACAAATTAAATGAGCTAAGCGAGAGGAAGTAAAATACTACTATACCATACCCTACTACTGGGAAATTGTGTATTGTATCGTAGTTGTCGTTAAGAATCCTGTCGCGGCCAGCCTGCGAGCCCTCTCTCCGAGAGGCGGAGTGAGCGGAGATCATCGACGAGATTATTTGAAACGATCATGGTTTCTTTTTTGTTGTTGAAAAAACATGTCAAAACAGACGATGAAGAAATTCAAGCAAATCCCGCTACTCCATGCTTTATCATTCCAATGGCATAACAATATTTTAAATCCATTCCAATATCTCCCATTTTGCCACTATTCAGCACCATTTGATAGTTCAAATTGGCCCCATTGCCGTGGACATCATGTTGTGTCTCGTTCGAAATTGTCATCAACCCTGATGATGACGGCAGCATCTTCCCAATCTGATGAGTTTTCCTCCCACCAGAAACAACACGGAGAAAGGAGACGGAAAATAGCTGTTATTGGGGGAGGAGCGAGTGGTATGTTTGCGGCTACTGCAGCTTCAGATGCAATTCAGAAATATGGCGCATCTACTGAATGCGATGTGATCGTTTTCGAGGGGACTTCGAAGACTATGTCAAAAGTTAGGATTAGCGGTGGAGGTAGAGTAAGTCATGGATTTGAATTATGAACTTCACTGGTAGATTGGTTTCTTCTCAATTTCAATGTTGGTTTGTTTTTCGTCTTACTCCCGAAAAATAATATTCATTTTTGTTATTGTGATTTTCTTCATCAAAATTGTAAGTGCAATGGTAAGTTTTTGGTGGTATATATATAATTACTTTAATTTTTTAAGCTATTTTCCTGTTAGAATACTAACGATTTTTGAATGCCATTGTAAAGTAATGCACGACAAGACTAAACCGCTGCCACAAATTCTGTCATCTTACCCTAGGGGCAGCAAGGAACTTCGCGGCCTGTACACCAAACGATTTACTCCAGATGATGCTTACGATTGGTTTACATCACGGGGTGTACGATTGAAAACTGAAAGCGATGGTAGAATGTTTCCAACAACTGATAATTCGCAAACCATTATTGATACAATCACAAACGCTGCTTTGAGTGCAGGGGTGAAAATTCGCACAAAAGAAAAGGTTAACAGTGTTCATTTGATTGGAGAGAGTGGATGCCGAGAAAATGGAAAATTTCTTGTGAATACATCTTCAAAATTACAACAGTCAGCCATGGAAGAAGATTTTGATGCAATAATTCTCGCCACCGGATCATTTCCTCACGGCCACGAAATTGCTCGATCTCTAGGACACACAATCGTCAAAGCGGTGCCTTCTTTATTTACATTTGACGCAAAGGAGTTAGTGAAAGATGGTGGGCCATTCAATGGCCTTGCGGGAGTATCCGTTCCTTTGGCTCGTATGACATTGAAGGTAACAGATAAAATGACCTCGTCTCCAGATCTATCGTCTGATCCAGTGAAAGAAGAACCAAGTACGGGGAAGAATGCGAAGAAAAAACGAAGAAAGAAAGCCACAACCATAATCCAAGAGGGTCCTTTACTTATTACTCACCACGGAGTCTCTGGTCCAGCAACATTGAGACTCTCTGCGTTTGCAGCCAGAGAATTTCATGCAATGAATTATCGTTCGATCGTCAACATTCATTTTTGTCCTCAATGGGAAGAAGAGCAGAAGCAATTGAACGGAGGCAACCGAGGAAACAGCGAAGGCATTTTGATGGATTATCTTTGGGAAATGACACGAAAGTTACCGAATCGACAAATTTCTACAAGCTCCCCATTACTAATGAAAAATACAGGTAACGACGATCATGCCTCAGTAGGCTCAGCGAAAACGCCCAATAATATGCCGATCATACCGAAACGTCTCTGGTCAGCATTGGTGCAACACTCCGAAATCCCACCGAATACGACATGGGGTGACGCATCTAAGTCTATGATCCGTTCATTATCCAATAATGTATCTTCATTCCCACTCACAGTGACTTCTAAGGGAGTATTTAAGGAAGAATTTGTGACCGCTGGAGGAGTGACCTTGAAAGAGGTGCAAATGACTAACATGGAAAGTAAAGTGGTTCCAGGGTTGTTCTTTTGCGGAGAAGTCCTGGATGTGGATGGAGTTACCGGAGGATTCAACTTCATGGGGTGTTGGTCAACAGGTTTCATTGCAGGAGAGGGTGCTGCATTAGCATGCTGCAGCAAGGTAGCCACTAATTAAATGACATACTAGTTTCTTTCATAAACAAAGATTCGTATTGATCCATTTTTAATTGTATGAAAGGATTCCTCAACACATGGCCTCATTCAAATCTTTCACTGCAGCGGCAACATCATCTACCTTAGTAACTGCTCCAATCACTGCAACACATTCGGCACCAGCACCTCTAACAATCTTCGCCACTTTAGCGTCTGCAATACCACCAATGGCCACCAAAGGAATATCCGGAGGAATCAAAAGTCTCCACTGCCTAACAGTTTCCAACCCCTGTGGATAAAATTTTACGTCCTTGCTTGATGTAGGAAATACAGGACCTAAACTGATGTAACTCGGACGTACTCCCAACGCCACTGCCAATTCCGAGTATGAGTGAGTCGATACACCAAAGGCCAAACCAGCAGCCCGAATTTCATCCAGACCACCGGCGTCAACGCAGGAAGCTAAATCTTCCTGTCCTAAATGAATTCCAAAGCACCCACCAGCTTCTATCGCTGCTTGCCAATGATCATTGATCCAAAGGCGCACTCCTGATCGTTTGCATATAGACTGTGCATTTTTGATACGCCTAAGCACAGTGGCGTAATCCACTGTGTCCTTCAATCGAAGTTGAATGTCTTTTACTCCCGAAGTAGAAGACAACTTTTCAATCCACTCAACGGTATCAACAATAGGTAGAATTCTACCTAATGTAACGGCTTCAGATGCTGAGGTTTGTGCTCTATGGTACGATTTCATTGCAAGAAAGGATCGAGTCGATGGAGAGTAGGCATTTAACGCTACTGTAGGGAAATGTTGATGTGAGCTGGGAAAGCCTGTGTGCACAACTGGCCCCGGTCCTTTCCCAAGCTATTAAAAAGCATTTTATAATAAGAAGTACAAAACCAATGAAAAAAAAAGATTCCGAAACCATCTATAGGATCCTGACTGTCATACCTGCACACCCCTGGCAATACCAGCATTTACGTATGCCTTAGCGATGCAACAAGCGTCAACGAGGTACATAGAACCGAGTGCTCCAACCTTTTCTCTGTTTGCTCCATTTGAGAAGTTATCGCGCTCGCTTTGTCCCATGGCCCAAGCAGTAGCGATTGCAGAAGATAAGGTGCATCCCGTGCCATGTGTGTGTATTGTATCATATCTTCAAAAGTCGGTTGATGAAAACGTTTCGTTGTGTGTTTGCATTTAGGTTTGAAATAAGATCACAATAGATTGAGAGATCTTTCTCATAAAAAATAAATCGAAAAAGATAATTGTTGGCCATGTACCTATCATTGCAAAGCCAAACCCCCCTAGACCCATCGCATATACGTGGACGATCTTTCACAGGCTTTCCTTCCTCTGCGAACTCCCTGGACATTAACAGAAAATCCTGTGCGAAACCCACAGAAACATCAACCCGATGATCACTAACAGACTCACCGCCACCAACTCTACCCTGCTCCTCCATGAAAGAGTGCCCTCCCTTGATCATGACAGCTTTGGGACCCATGCTTAAAATTTCACGGGCCCCAGCCTCGACATCACCTGGTGTCAATAATTTTCTCCCTAGCAGTTCCTCAGCCTCAAATTTGTTAGGAGTCACCAAATCTGCGTAAGGAAACACTTTTTGAATCATAGTCATTTTTGCATCTTCATCAATAAGTTTGTGGCCTGATGTAGATATCATAACTGGATCCACAACAACTAGAGGATTTTTCCCTCCATCTGACTTCTCTTTTAATCGACGCAACCAACCCCCAACTTCTTTTGCCAACTCCTCGGTTCCCAACATCCCGACTTTGCTCGCACTAGGATACAAGTCCCCCTCCAAACATGTTAGTTGCTCCCTCAAGAACTCTATGCCCGGACTGTGGACCTTGGTTACACCCATAGAATTCTGCGCAGTCAAGCAAGTAACAACAGAGCATCCATGACATGTTCCCGATGACAGAGTGTGAATGGCCTTGAGATCAGCTTGGATTCCAGCTCCACCTCCAGAGTCGGATCCTGCAATGGTGTACACTATTGATGGGGTTTGGGATGTCACCATTGCTTTTCGTTCAGGTTCGTCTTTTACGAAATTGATTGGTTGGTGGGAGGAGGCACTGTTAATACTGGATGAGGTGGCAGAAAAAGCGGATGCCGACTGCAGTATCAACACAAGGGAGCAGATTATGGTGACGATTCGACGACTCAATTGTTGGAGTTCCAAGTTTGCCATGATGGGTGTACTTTTGGGAAAACTAAGGCACCAAGAGCGAGCCCGGACCCTTGTATTGGCAGGTGCTGTTCGGATTGGACCATCAACAACGGGCGCATAGTATTATTTCATTAGTTCGGTGGGGAGGTTGCTCATAATGGTATGTATGTTCGAAATGATTATAAAAGTATATTGTACTCCACCATACCGTACAATACACGGTTGTAGGTCTGCTGGTTATGTTGGGACTTGATTTTTCGAGTGACGTCTTATATCAATAGGTAGAAAGATATCACACTGCATCTTTTTGATATATGTAGCTAAAATATTACCTTGAGTTGAGCATGACTCAAGAGTGATACGGTATGGTACTTTGGTAACAACGATAATGAGTATCGTACATGATTTCGAGTCCATACAGGCTACCGTATTGTACTATACGCCACAGCTATTGCGAAAGAAAGGACAACGGCTCCGTCGCGCCTTTTGAAAAACATGCATCACTACTCTTGGGAGATATGCCGGCCCATCCTTCGTTTCTGTTTTTCCGTCATGTTTACTCTACTTACAACACGACGCCTATCGCTTAGCTCATCTACCTGGATGATTTTGCCTTTTTCGAAACCTGAATTTCAAAATGGCTGAACTGTCAGTATATTATGATGACGACGCATCAACGGCGATGGAATATATGGGGAACGCGTCTGTTGTCTCTACACTTCCTCCAACGGCATCACCAACCATTGAAAATCTGGACGCCGCGGAAGAAACACATCAATTCGACGCTGATGCAGCTTTGCTGTTGAACATCACCCTCATTTGCTGCACTCTGCTCGTGAGTGACTCTGTTTGCAATTATTCAATCATTCGTGAACTGCAGAAAATTCTCAACACCGTCGCCATTTTCATCTGAAACTATTAATCAAAACCTAATACCCCTCTAGGCTTACTATTTGAAGAAAAATAGATGTTACTTCCTTCCTGAAAGCGCTGTTGCGATGCTAGTTGGAGGTGAGACATGATTGTTTCAAGATAATTCTTACCTATTCATACCGTTCCTCAAATTTCTCATTGGACTGTCAAATCTTTAAATGGTATACCAGTTTTCATCGGTGGAATAGCACGCCTTACTGTTACGGATCTAACATTGTTTTCATTTAGCCCCGAATTTTTTTTCTTCGTCCTACTACCCCCCATCATATTCGAAGCCGGTTACAGCCTCGAAAAGAAACAATTTTTCGAAAATATTGGAGCTATATGTCTATTTGCATTTGGGGGGACGATCATTTCCGCTTTCGTGGTGGGAATGCTGACTTTTTGGTCCGCACAATTGGGAATCATTCGCCATGTGGATAAGAACAATCCGATGGAAGCGCTATTATTTGGTAGTTTGATATCTGCAGTTGATCCCGTGGCAACTTTATCGATCATGGGGTCGCCAGAGCTGCAATGCGATAATTTACTGTACAGTTTGGTATTCGGAGAAAGCGTATTGAATGATGCTGTGGCAATTGTATTATTCAAGACATTTCACAAATACTACGATCCGGAGGGACCTGAATTCAATCGATCAGTCATACCCCATGCACTATTTTCATTCTGTACGTTTTTTTGTGAATATCTCTGTCGAAAGTCTCTTTTTACCTTCCATGTTTGGTCTCATTTTCTCTTTTTCATGCATCATTTCCAAGTATCCATGACTGTTTTGTCCATATTAGTCGGTGTCGGTAAGTGTTCATTGATGGATAAATATGGACTACATTACGATTGTTCCAAGCCTCATATTAAAAATTTTGTGTGATTGGATACTTTTCCATCGAAGCTCTTGGTTTGCTGGTGTCTTACATCTACAAACATACAACACTCTCCGACTATCCGAAACTGGAGGCATCTCTACTCTTTCTATTTTGTTACTGCTGTTATGCAACCGCAGAAGCCATCCAACTGTCTGGAATCATGGCTTTGTTTTTCAATGGAATAGCTTTATCACACTACAACTCATACAATTTATCAAACACTGCCCAAGTGACAACGGAGCAATTCTTTGCAACCCTCGCAGTAACGATGGAGACCATAGTGTTTCTTTACATGGGTATGGGTGTATTCACGGGCCGGTTCAAAAATTGGGATGTGTTATTTGCTTTTATGGGGTTATTATATTGTTTAATCGGAAGGGCTTTGAATATTTTTCCAATATCGTGGATCGCCAACTGTTGTCGACGGCGAGGTGAGAATAAGATCTCACTAAAGATGCAATGCGTTTTGTGGTTCGCGGGTTTGCGAGGAGCTATCGCTTTCGCGTTATCCATGAACATGCCAGGTCCGAATTCAGATTCATACGCAACAGCAACTCTTTTTATATGTATGTTCACAACAATTGTTTGCGGTGGTTTCACTGAGCCAATGTTGTCTCATTTTGGAATGAAAACTGGAGCTGAAAATGACGACAACGAAGGCACTTTCCTCGGAATTGATGACCTTTTAGTAGTGGAGTCACCGTTCGCTCGTCGAGTTTCAGAAACTATTCACGAGAAGTACAGCAGTTTCTGGCGAAATCTTGACGAAAATTACATGAAGGAGCTTTTTGGTGGTGCTCAGCATCAGCAATCAATCGGGTTATCGTCACGTAGTTACGAATTAGGACTTGCTGATGAAAATAGTGATGATTACGAATAGGAATGCACAAAATTGTACATAATGACCGCATCATGGCCACATTGAAATGGAAACGATGATACTCACATAAAAATCGAGCAATTTCAATCCAATAGTACAACAGATAAATAAAATATAGATTTGTAAAAATGGAGGAAACTGACTTGAATTTACTGTTTCATTTAACATTTCTACCCTGATTACTAATGTCAGGGACGTCACCACGAGTAATGCCAAACGCAATTACGGACCCCCCATCAGCGACTGTCACAACTCGCAAAGGAATATCCCTCACCTCTGATTCGGCTGCTTCAAGCACATTGCTTTCACACAACGAAACGAGCGACGCCAAAACGTCAAATGAAGGCCCTTGTCCATCATCAAACTTATGTGGCATGATTGCAACTCCAAAATCAGGTAGCCCTGGATTTGAACGCCTGAAGCAGGAGTTAGGGTTATATGCGTAATAGGATAGCTCTAATTTTTGATTTTCAATCCCTTCCTCCGATCTGTTCCAGCTTTCAAGAGAAATAACAAAAGGTGGAGGGGCAGCCGACACATCTTCGCTGTATTTGTGCACGAGTTCGCGAAATCCTTCCTTTCGCATGGATGACTTTGTAGGTACGACATCGTCACCTACTTTTTTCTCCACGTCTGTATCCGCAATCCGTTCTCCAATTAGATGCTTCGCATCAGTATTGGATGAGTTTTCTGCTGCTATATCAAGAGGACCATTGACAGTTTCTGTACATTTTAACGAAGATTGTTTTGTTGCCAATGTGCGCCCATCTTCGCACCCAGAACCAGCAATCGTTTTATGAATTGAAAGGGAGAGTTTTCTTCTCGATTTATGCTCAAATTGTTGCATTGAATACAACAGGCTCATCCTGTTTTTAGTGAATCTAATCAAGTTATACCCTTGAGACCGAAGATGCGCGTACGCCAAGTAAGCAGCAAGTGGAATTTTGCACTCTGGAAGCATTTTGCAAAACAAATCTTGAGTATCCATCAGGGAAACGTCTTTTCGGTCGACATTATCTGCAATGGTTTCATCACTGCATTTATGCATTACTTGAAATTGTCCTCGCATTTGAAGGAATAGAGCTTCCTCTGGATGAAGTCGGGTTTCTGTGATGGTTTTCTTTTGTTGCACTTCTTTTTCTCCGTCGAAATTTGTTGCAATCTCTTCATCACCTCCGCCTCCATTCATGTCGGCGATGGCGTTTTCTTCTTCTCCATTCAAAACATCTGATTGCCCTGACATTTGGGAAAGACTTCTCTTATTGCACGTTACAGTTTCAATTACGACCCCCACAGGGCGCGAAAAGCCGCATGGAAATGACTTTCCTTTGGAGTCAATGACCCGCACATAACCCATGTGCTGCTTCTCATGGGGTGTCAAATTTATGCCTTTTGCTGTATTGACGCCTTTAGTTTCCCTATTAGCTTCGTGTAGATTTGTGGCGGACGATACTTTGGGTGGGGGGATGTAAATCCCCCACGGGGTTGTTAGATCACCTTGAGCAACATTTTTTTCATCGTCGATTGAATTTTTTGGATTGTCGCTTGATGATGTTATCATTGTAGAACATTATTACTTTTGACTGATGTGCTTGGATCTTGAGAGACTTGACGAAGAGGCGGTGCAAGCGAAGACCTCCTCAAGAGCGAGAAGAGGTGGCCAAAACACGAAAAGTAGAGACCATAGAGTCTAACAGAGAAATGTTGTGCGTTAATAAGGGTAACGAATCATGGAATCGAGAAACAGTCACAAAACTACTTAGGATCGCAACTATTTGGAGAGATGGAGATCGCTGGAAGACAATGGAATGGCGAAGAATTTTTAGCGATTTTTCTTTTTTAGTCGCGGA
>JALLPE010000998.1:0-13513 GCA_036940025.1 Conticribra weissflogii | reverse complement strand
CGCTGGATGGTCCAGTGCTGGGCCTGTTGGGCACATGCTGCCAACATGTGGTGGTTGTGTCCAATCAGAAGTTGGCCACGGTTGCTTGCCGTGATAATGGCTCCAGTGCAACACATGTTGGGGTTGGTGGATTTGGGACTGTTGCCATTGCCATTTATTTTCCCACCCATTGATGTTTTTGTTGTGGCCTGTTACCTTGGAGCCGTCATTTAGCATCGGTGGGTCCAGGTTGACAAGATGTTGCCGGTTAGCTACTGAGAGGACTCGATCTGCTGGGATTTGTTGTTGCAGTGTTGTGTTGGTGTGTGTTAGTGGGTTGGGGTTGCTGGTAGGGTCTGTGCAGGTGGATTTGGTCTCCCACACTACAGTGTCAAGGCTTTGGTCCGTACGCAGGGGCACAATGTTGGGGTCACACTTGTTCTCACCTTGCCCTTCATCCAACGGCGGTTTTGGGACCCAGAGCAATGTGGTGATGGTGTTGTGGATTTGGTGTTGTCATGATTTGGGGGTGGGTTGCGTGATGTTGTTGAGTAGATCTGCCACTCCCTGTGCCAGGATGTTGGCTATAGTTGATGCCCACGCATCCGGTACCACTTCCTTTGGGAGGTGTCCCCATTTGTGTCAACAAGCTGATCCGCAGAAGAATTTTCCCACGAGGTGGTTCCAGCAAAGCCTCCTTACATTTGGGATTGTCAGGAGGTCTGCAATTTGTTTGTTGATTTTTGGGTGGTTTAGGAGTTTTGTAAATGCAAGCCAGGTGTTGCTTTTTTCCCAGAGTGGAGCAAGAAGTTTTTTGATTGTAGGGTGCGTATTGCTTAGTTCTCACGCAAAATTGTTGGTTGCAATGCGCTGTTCCACTGGTGGGCGGTCTGGCACCTGGTCTCTCTGAATGTTATTGTTGCGTGGTTGCTGATGCTGTTGGAGCAATGCCACTAGAGAGCTGATGAGGTCAGACTAGTGGGAATTCGACGGCATTGCTACAGACGCAGGGGTGGTCTCCGTGGAGGTTCCAAATTCCACCCATTGCTATTTTCCCGTTGGCTTGTCATCCCCTATCCATGAGTGTGGAAACGATGAGCGGCCAAGGGTGTCCCCATTGTAAATCCTGTCTTTGATATGGTGCAGCCGTGAAATCGGGAAGATGGTTTGATCAAAAGTGATATTTTCTGTGAGATTGACAACACTGAAGAAGCTTTGGCAATCTTCCAAAATCGCCCACATAATTTCTTTGCTCAGCCGACCATTGTATTTGTGCTGCTGTGATGCGCAGAACTGGGATGTTAGGGTGGTACGGATGAGCAGGACCCCTTTGTACAAAGGTGAGCGGTCCCCGAATAGAGCCCATAACAGGGCACAAAAACCTGTTACCATTTCTTGAAGGTCGGCATATGTTGCTGGCGGGGTGCGGAAGGTGCAATTCTTTTTTGAGACCACCTCAGAGCTCTTTCTGGTCATTGTTGTCATTGCATCTGCCTCATCCCAGTCTTTAATTAGCTCCATTAGGGATCCACATACTGGGCGGCATGCCAGCGGTGAGATCCCTTGTTCTGTGGTGCTTGCTGTTGCATGGATGTCACTTGGATGGAATTTTAGTGACATCCATTCTTTGATGAGGGTGTCATCAAAATAGAACCCAATGTTGAGTTCTGCGCTGTGTCGTCATGCCCATGGTTCCATTTTCCTTATTATCATTGTACGATGGACATCAGTGTGCTTTGTGGATTCGAATTCCCCCAAATTGTTGGGAGATCATTTGAGTCATGTACCCCGGCAAAGCCCATGAGTTTGGCTGTTTGGTACTTGTCGTATTATTTTCCTTTTTCTGTGGGCGGGTTTGGTTGGCCCCCCCCATGCTGCCATTTCTCTGGTTCCAAATCTTCCCGCCATTACAAATGCTTGTAGTCCCAATGCTACCGCTTGTGCCATATCCGTTGTTGTTGTTGTTGGTTGTGGTGGGGGTGGTGATTGTTGTGGCTGGATGTTTGGTGCCGTGGGGCAGGGGCCCAATATGGTTGTGATTTGTCATTGCCGCCACTTGCTGAAAGCAGGTACTTTGTTTGGGGTCATGGCTGTTGGTACAGCCATGATATTTGTTCCCTGAAAAGTTTCTGTGCCGATGCGACACCACTTGAGTTGTAGGTGGAAGTCAGTTTCCTTGAGGTTGGTGGTAGGATCATTACACAAATTGTTGATGTGGAAGAATAGTTTGGCCGGTGTGGTTGGGGCATTTTTGAGGAGGTAAATGAAAATATTGGTTGGAAGTGCTATCACCTGAGGGGACGTGGTGATGGTTAATTGCATGTCGCTTGTTCCCGTGATGTCCCATTGGCTTGCGCAAGAGTTGGGTTGTCGAAACTTGGTGGTGAAGGCCACATATTCTTTGTTGCATGTGACTTGTTTCCACTTCCACCAATCCTCATGGGTAAACATGAGTGCGTTTGGTTTCTCCCAAGTTTTGTGGTCCGTTGTTGTGGGGTGTCACTGTGTGTAGCAACAGATGTTGTAGCATGTTTGTATGAATGGGGACTTGGGTGACATAAAGGCAAACCCACGAATGTCTGATCCTGATAGGATGTCATCTCGAAAGGCTGCTTGCAATTCTTCTGACCTGCCGGTGTGTCGCTGAGGCCTCTGCCCTGCCGAGGAGATGTAGGCCGGGTGCTTGTGGCTGGTTTGTGGCGTCATCATCCTTGTCTTCCTCAAAATCACCTGTGCACTGTGCTAGGAGTGGGTGAGTTTGTCCCGTTTGATCCTCTGGTTCGGTTAATCCCACTCCATCCAAATCATCGTCTAGCGAGAATGTGACAACCATGTTCATGAGGAAACAGGTTGTGTTTTGCTTGGTGGAGCTAGATAGGGGTGAAATTGGCTCGCGACCGCTGAGCGAATGTGCTCGTATCGAGCTTGTTTTTGATTGTTTTAAATGATCGGTTGAGCTATTGGTTTCGACGCGGCGGTTTTGTAACGTGACTCGAGTGATCGATAAAGACGCGCGACAGCTTTTCTTAAGTGCGGGCTTCGTGCGCGCTCCTCCCCCATTACCACAGTTAAAATGGTAAGGTATCCTACAATACAACACATATCACAAAGGCCGGCGTGCCAACAGTACCACTTTTTCTCCATTCATTTTTACTTTTGAACGTCACCAATGAAAGCCAACAACAAGAACAACAACCTCGTCGACCACAACATCGGACGTCGTCGTTCACGCGGCGATCTTTACAGCAAATACGGCGTATCCATCGCCGAAACGACACCGACGACGACAACTCCTACGTCTGCCAATTTGGCCGCCGCGATGTTGCCGTACGACACGGAAAACAATCGCAGAAGCAGCAACAGCGGCGGCAGCGGCACTCGCGGCGGCGGCTCTGCGCGTCACGCGACGGTCGGTCCGGGGAGGCTGCCTCCACGTGGAGATGGCGATGTCGTGTCCCCTTCCTCGATCCACTCGAGTAAGCACCGGCACGACGACGATCATGGCGGCGGCGAGGACGGCGACGAGGATTACGACGACGAACTCTCTCGTTCTCGAATTCGACAACACGCTTCTTCGAGACAACCAAGACGACGAGGCCCGCGCGGCTCGTTTTCGTTTTCGTCATCGTCATTGTCTTCCTTGCTCATCCTGGGAGTATTTGTCGTCGCATCGATGCTGTTTTTGATGGGGACCGCCGTCGTTTTGATGAATTTGCCATCGGATTCTCCTGTCTCCGGTACAGCGTCTTCGTCGGGATCGTTAGTTTTTCGTAATTTGGCCAATGGCAGAAATTTGAAGAGCGTGGCGAAGAATTGGGGGTCGGGCAACATCCGAAAGGAGGAACGAAATGGGGATTTTCAATTGGCTTCCAGCGCGGAATTCATTGCCAATGATTCGTCATTCGTGACGGACCGGCACGATCACGATTCTTCTGGCAATTATGATCGGAGCAATGGCAACATCCAGTATAACCAATTGCCAATCTCGCATAGGGATGATGATGCCCTGGAACGAACAATTGGCGCCTCTTCCGACTCTGACTCCGAGGCACGGCCAGGACCTCCCTTGACGGAGGAGCAAGAACAGAAAATTATTGAAATGTACAGAGAGGAATTGAATCGATTCCCCATTTCCATTGGTCAGGACGACCAAAGCGACAACAATAACAATGACAATGACAACTCCGACGGGTGGGAAACGATCATGCATCCGGGAACCGAGGCGCTGAAACACCTCCACGGAGATTCCTTCACCGCGAAGAAACCAAAGCGACGAGCCACCGTTGCGGAAATCACGGGGCTGTTGTATGGAAACAAAAATAAATTCGACAATACTCATCCGAGCCCGAACGCAAACCAAAGCATCAAGGGGATTGGGACGGGAAGTCTCGGTCACAGTTCGGAGGATGGATACATGCGAGTCCCCAAATTTTGGGATGCCACGCCGTTTCGGATCATTGCGGATGAGAGGGAGAAACGCGGTGGTGGGGCCAGTCTTCTGGGAAATGGCATCGGCGTCGACATCCCCAAAGAGGGAGGAGTGCGTCGCTATCTCGGGAATTACGGTTCGCGTCTCATGACTCCGGCAGAAGCCAAGTCGATTGGATCTCGCATTCCGAATACTCACCAATCACACGACGACAACAGCAACAACAGCAACAACAACCACAACAATAGCAACAACGACGACGATAACGAACTGGAAACAATATTCATCGCCATAGCCTCCTACCGCGACTGGCAATGCTCCTTCACCGTCGAATCCGCCTTTTCCCGCGCCAAATACCCCGAACGAATCCGCATCGGCGTCGTCGACCAAATCCGCTTCGGAGAAGACAAATCCTGCTCCATCCCCCCCGCCGGCCCGTGCGACCAAACCCCCGACCAGGCCACCTGCCGCCATCGATCCCAAATCGATTATCTCACCATCGACGCGGAATTGTCGGTGGGTCCCGTCTTCGCTCGCCATCTGGGCCATCGTCTCTACCGGGGAGAGTATTTCGCCGTCCAGTCCGATGCGCACGTCGTCTTCGTCCAAGATTGGGACGACGACATCATCCGACAATGGTATCAGGCCCACAACGAAATGGCGATCTTGTCCACCTATCTCTCCGGAGTGGAAGATCACATCGATTTGCAGACGGGACGGCGCATTTCCAAATCCCGGCCGATCATGTGCAGTTCCGATTACGAGGGGGTGGGAGACGCCAAGCATTTGAGGCACGGGCAGCAGCCGGAGGGCGTGCCCATGATACACGAGCCGGTGTTGGACCCGTTTTGGGCGGCGGGGTTTTCGTTTGGGAGGGGGCATTTCGTGGTGAATGTTCCGTACGATCAACATTTGCCGTGGATTTTTCAGGGGGAGGAGATCAGTTTGGGTTTGAGAGGCTTTTCGTGAGTTTTGTACGGTGTTGATTGATGATGATTACTTTGGAAGATTTGTTATAGAGTTGACACCATTTATACAATGAATACTCTCACATTCGTTGCTCTTTGGATGGATTTGGCGTATTCGCAAAAAATGAAAGATATGGGTATGATTTCTACAGTCCCGAAAAATCGGTCTGTTATCATTACTACGGAAGGCAAGGCGTTCCGATGTTTTGGGGTGAGTGTCTATCATGAGTTGTCTTTTGCATTCAAAACCTTCTCTTCGCATCAATTCTCACACCCAGAGCGATCCAATTCAATGACGTATGAAATCGTTGTTTTGCAGAAAATGTCAACACCTATCGAGGGTCAGGCTCCCTGGGCATGACCAGACTCAACGCCATCATCGGCATGCTGCCCGCACGCGACAGAGACAAACCGTGGATCCGCACCGACGCAGTCAAGTACGGCCTGGGGAAAGCACGAGACGTCAAGCGATTTTTCGAAGTGTTTGGAATTCACGTGGAATCTCAGACGGTGGAGCAGCATCTTTGTCGATTTGTGGGGAAGCCCATGCAGATGGAGTTCAAACCGTATTTGAGGAAGAATGGAATGGGATTGGATTACAATCGGATTACGTATCGGTTTGTTGACAAGTGGAAAAATGAAAAATAAACCGAGCATTTTACAAAGTAATGGAGTCGTGTACCGTGTCGCTGCCTAGAGTTCGTTCAAAGTGTTTCTTATCTTAGTACCGTCATTAATTAATTATTTTCAATGGGGTTGAGAAGCACTCTTTGATTCTGTTAATTTGGCGTTTTTGTTACGTTTTATGAGATGCATTCGTCAACGTCCCCGTACTGACCAATGTTCTATTGTCATGACCGTCTATCCTCTAGGTAACAGTCAAACAGGGTGTGCATCACAGTCAACATTTCCATCCAACTCTCGCGCTCTCCTTCATCATAACACTCCCTCCTCTCCGAACAAAACGAATTTGAATTGGATCTCGGAAATGGCAATAGCGGACACTCAACCTTTCCATTTTAAGTGCCACCTTACCTTTCCGCTGCCTTTGTTACACTCAATGTGAACAAATTTACAGAGAAAAAGTTCGAGTATCTAAGTATGTAGTTCAATCGGTTTGTGCAAAGAGATTTCTACGAAATTGTGACCAATCGATCATCGTGTCATCATTGACGTAACAATTTGTACGGGATAATTTTTGAATTTGAATTTGAATTTATTTAGTCATTCAATCTCATCCAATTCTTAGTCTCGACTACTAAGTTTTATATCGCAATCTCTTGAATCGATTTCCAAATCACGTGAGGTGGAAAATGAAGATACTGCGCCCTCTGGCGACCACATTATTTTTTCCTTCCTTCGCAATCGTCACGGGAACACAGACAACACCCTACGGAAATGGGAACAACGTTGATTATATCTCGCCGGCAGAGCTTCTCGAAGGATGCTTGGATATCGATTCCACAACATCCGCATGCCCCATAGAAAGCGACATTCTCACTTCCACTTCCAGTCAATCTTCTTCCTCGAACCCCAACAATGCCGAGCCTCAACACCCGAGTTGCTACAAAATCACCGGCTTTTCCGATCGGGACTTTCACGCCAATGGCCTGTATTGCACCATTCTTGAAGAAACTGTGACAACCTCAGATGATACTACGTCAAAGTCTACCAAGGAGAAACCTGTTGCTGCATCCGACAGTTCCTATCTTGATTATCAACTCATTGCCGTTCCCGACGAGTTACGATACGACCTTCGTAGATTTAATGAGGAACGATGGGATATCATTCGAGTCGTGAAATCGAGAAGGAATGTTTGGATTGGATTTCCTATTTACGCTGGGTTTGTCAGGTTGGAGGATTCCAATGGAAAGAATGCATCCAATAGTACTAGTTCAGGTCCAAGTTCTAGTTCAATTGAAGTTGCCGTAGGGCCGGAAAACCTGGAATGGATGGGACTGTCGCTGGATCACATGAATGACGGGAAATACACCAAAATTGATTACACCGAACCACCGTTGGATGTATCCCGCGCAAATAACATCCACCCATCCTATCTGAAATCCATCCACGCCCTCCATCTCTTCCGGTCCAGTGAAATCGACGAATGCGTCCTCTCCATCTGCGATGGCTATTACGACTTTCCCAACTCCCTTCCACCTCAACAAATCGATCCACACTGCATCGACTACTGGAAAGTCGCCGCACAACTCGCCGAATCCACCGGAAATTACTTGGAATCCGCCCATCGATTGCAAAACGCCCGATCCTGCGCCACGAACCAAATCCACGACCTGGCATCCAAGCTAATCCCCATTCCCCGCCTTCTTCGATGGGAAGTCGCCGAACTGAGTCATCTCATGACCAAATCCCTCGTCAAAGCCGGATATCTCGGTCGAGCTCTCGATGCCACATTGATGGGATTGGCGAACAGTCCCGAGAAGAAGCAACGGAGGCGTTTGTATGGCGATTTGGGAGATTTGAGATTGGCCATGGGGGAAGTGGAAGGATCGTGGACGGCGTATGTGAAGTCGTTGGATGCGGTGAGGGAGAAGGCGTCGGGAGTGGAGAGGCAGCTGTTTTTGCAGTATTTTGAGAATTCGGTGGGCGATTTTATCGGTCAGGTTTCGAGGGATTTTGCAGATGAAACATCGATTGGTAGTAGTAATGATGTGAAGAATAGTTTGCGTGGACGTTGGGCCATCCCTCCTAATTACTCCGAGGCGCGTCTGAGAATGCTGCTTGCAGTGGAACGAATGAGAGTCGGTGAAGTAAACTTGGCGGATTCTCTAGACTTGAACATGACGACTTCTTCATATTTTTTGCCCAACTTGAACAATGTTTGCAAAATGGATGAGTCTGATGGAGTTTTGATCCAGTCGAATCGATCAGAGTTTTGCAACAGTTATACCTTGAGGCAATGAATGGCTGGCTTGAAATCGGCAGTTTGCTTGTGGTATTTTCGTGAAGACCTGCCAGAAAATATTGATTTCAATAGGCAATAGCAAATTACAATCTCTGCAACAATAATGATAAAAAATAGGAAGGAGATATTTTAGTGTGTAGTCTACGCTGACGCCATGGTGCGGTAAAAAACAAAGCCAAAATCACCACAGAATTAAAAGCAGCATGGACATTACTACCATAAAAAGTAGGTCTAGTGTTGCAAAGGTGACAAACCATTGACTAGTGAAACACAAAAGCCAGTCAACGGTAATAAGCCTTGCGGAGTGCGGAGAAATGAAAAGAATTGCTGTGTCGGATGCTAGCCTATAGCATAACTGCCATCGAGTGGTATCGGACACTCTCGCGCCGTTCTACAATAGCCAAACAGAGCAATCAACTTTACTCACTGGTGGTAGGAGTTGGTACTTAGGTATTGCACGATGATGTCAATTCGAGGTTTCAAGTCAACGCAAACGGTACGAACCCGTTGAAAACATTCCTACCAAGCGCACTGGTTTTAATGAAACAAAATGCGACGGGCCCAATCTTTGCACTAGGGTTGCTGAGACCTCGATGGGCCTTCGTCTCTGCGAAAGAGTTCATCTTCCAACTGACCCAACATCATTTATTATTTTTATCAATACTCTTTCCTCGCCATCATTGTATTATTTTTTTCATATTATGTATTGTACTGCTTTTATAGTACCTAATCCCGACGGACTGCCATGTTACGATAACAGAATATATATTATATACGAAGGCTGAGTAGGATCATGCTCTCTAGGGCAAATTGTTGTGACGAGACGGACACAGAAAGATCCTAAATAATAATAATTGTTTTGTCGAATGACATTTTAATATATATCTTTTCCATCAAAAGATCGCATTGGATTTGTACTGTTTCCTAGGAGGGCCTTGAAAATTCCGGTTCTCATCGCTACCGAATTCTCGTCGTCCACTCTCCAATTATTACTGGCATAGAAAGATATGTAGGTACCATAACATTACATAGGTACCATTGCTTAACATTATAATATTCTTGTTTTAGCTTGCTTGTTGTTGTGTGGCAATCAACACCAGCCCGACCGGCTGAAGCCTTCTATGATCAGGCACAAAATGGGAACCAAAAGCCGATCAAACAAAAAACAAAATTATCAACAATACTCCAATAAAAAATACAACAAAATATAAAATATAAGCAGCAATACACAATTAATATAATGGCAACTTGCACACTTAAATCAACTGCTCGCCTAATCCTTTCTCGCCAAGGAGGAACTGCGGCTGTGGCCTCCACGCTCCATCAAGCCGTAGTCGCCCGGTCGGCCACCGCTTTGGCATCCGCATCCATTACACCACGAAATAATGCATCGCGACCCATTCTCTTCAAACAACACCAAATAGAGAACCAACGATTTTTCTCATCTACTACGGCAGCGACGTCGTCGTCGGCTTCAAGCAGGCCGTTCAAAGTCCTCGGCCTGCAACAAATCGCCATCGGATCTCTCGACAAAACGAAATTGTCCTCGCTGTGGACCGACGTGTTGGGAGTGGAAAAAATTGGAAATTTCGTGAGCGAGAAGGAGAATGTAAACGAAGATATTTTGAGGTTGGGGAAGGAGGGGAGTCCATTTTGCGTGGAGGTCGATTTGATGATGCCGGTGGATGAGACCAAGAGTCCCAAGGTGAGTGACAGTTTATCCAATTCATTCAAACGAAGTGAGAAACTGCGATGCTATGTTCTGGGTTGTTGTGGATTCCATTTTTAATCACGTTTGTACTTGATAAAAACATTTACAATTCAATGTTTGATATCTGTTAGAAATCATGTTTAAAATCGATATCATCCCTCGTCACATAACATCTTTTTTCAGGTGCATGTCCCTCCACTAAACCACATAGGACTCTGGATCGACGACCTCCCCGCGGCAGTCGCTTGGATGGAATCCCAAGGAGTGAGATTCACGCCCGGGGGTATTCGTAAGGGTGCCTCCGGTCACGATGTGACGTTCATTCATCCTAAAGGTAATGAAGGCAGTCCGATTGGAGGAGGTGGTGTTTTGATCGAGTTGGTGCAAGCCCCGAAGGAGGTGGTGGATGCCATGGCTTAGATTGCTTTAACATTATATTATACGGCATTTTGTTGTGCGTGATTTGTATCGTGGATCATCGTGTGGCAGCAAGGATGCTTTAGAATTTTGATACATTGTTCAAAGCAGAAAAGATGATGATAATGGCGGAATGACCAGAGTCAACAATATGAGAATCAAAATGAATCGCTTTTTAGAATAAACTGAAGCTGGGTTGCACTTTATATTAGACCTGTAGACATTCAACTTAGATGATAAATGATGAAGTCATGAGGTCCACTTGATCCTGCCTTCAAAAGAAAACAAAAGAGACAGGCAAGATCTCACTTTTTGGTGGTATCATATCATGATTATAATACTGTTACAAACTTCTTGCCTATCATGCATAGAATGAATAACACTTTTCGTGGATATCAATAAAGAATTTCCACATAGTGTTGTTTTTAACTTCTATTATTTGTACCATTGGTGTCAGTTCTCTGATTCATTTGGCAACCTATCAATCACCATAATTAGCACTGGAAAAACTAATTTGCAAAATTTTGAATAGTCAGCAGCATATCACTTCAATTTATTGTCTAGTAAAGAAGACAGAGGACTCAGCCTAACATTTGTTGAATTCCAAAAGTTTTGACTATATAGATAACCTGTTGAATCTGTACCAAACACAACCACTTTTGATTTGTTTTTCAAAAACATAATTTTTGCTAGTCATAATTGATAATTGCCCTTCAATCTATTCCCAAAAAGAAATGTAATTTTGTATTGTGTCCTTTACTTTCAACTGCATCAAGTCTAAAAATGTCATATGCTCTACCCTAATGATTACCACAAATAGGACTTGATTGTTTAACCTTAGTTAATTTGGTCAAACTCAAATAACCATGTCCTCCCAATCAACTACGTGCAAATGATACTTGACATGGTGCTACACCAACACCAACACCAACTACAACACCAACCACAACAACAGCAGCAGCAGCAGCAGCAGCAGCAGCAGCAACATCAAATATGATGCTTGCGGAAAACTTAATGAAAATAGAAAACCAATCAAAAATGAAGTCATCAAGCTTCTGCACATGATAAAATTATGGAAGAAAATGCTGGGACTGAAGCAGTAAACCAAATTAGGAATCAAATTGTTGATGAGCAGTTAAATTGGACTGTATTTTTGATTCTATCACAAATGATTTCCAGGGAGAAACCGTAAAATAGTACCTGGAATTGAAGCAGATGATGAATTGCGAGATCTTGAGGGTATGTCATTCTGTCAATTACTTCAGTGACTTTACGCCATGGGATACATTCAAGATCTCACCACTGGGTAACAAGCAACAAGCAAAGCCTAGAGAGAAAGCAACAAAGCCAAAATATCAAATTGTAATGGTTGCTTTTTACACCAAGTTCTACTCATAGTAACTTGGAGGTTCTTCTGTTGACAATGATTACAATAATGATGCTGATGTCAATGCTGATGAAAATGGGTATCAGCTCCTTTTGCCTAAGATCTGTGTAATTGTGCGACCAGCAGAGTGGTCTGTGGTAATAAAATGAAAAGAAAATGAGATGGGGATAAATTCCGTAATATTTGCACAAAAAATGCAACACAAGACTAGATATATGAAAATTGGACATTCTGCCATTGCCTTTGGTCAAAGCAATGGTACATTCTGTGCCCTGGCAAGAATCTCTTGGAGATGGTATTGGAGACAATAAACAATAGTGAGAAGAAAATATGACTAGTCCATGTTGTTCATTTTTAGTGCACTGTTACTGGGATATATAATTTTGCAGTTCATTTGAAACTTGAGTAAGTTTTTCTTTCTGTATCTATCATTCCATTTTTATTTCAAGTGCTGCACATTCCATCAATCTTTGAATTTTCTATTGAAACATTATTTTGAATTGTTGAAAAAATTATGTAAAGTAGTAACTAAATAGCAATCATCTTTCAGACTTTTTCCAATTACCTGGTCATCTAGTTTATACACAGTAAGACATGCCTTAGTTTCATTATAAAAAGGTCTCACAATTTCTCATATGCTTCATGCAACCTAAATTTCAATCATTCATAAAGACTTTCTCTGGATGGTATGTAGCTGTCAGAGGTCAGAGGTTAACAATCCATCTCTGGAACTGGTTTTCAATACCAAAATAAAGAATGATTACAACATCATATAGAACACACATTTATGTGATGTCAAAATGTACTCCCTTAATATCTTTCACTACATAAGGTTGAATGGCTATTGGAAAAATATCTCAACTAATGATGTCACACAATAATTTATCAATTTATGGATTGCTCATACAATTTGTATAATCCTTTACAATGATTTGAGATAATTTTCAACAATTTAAAATGTTCTCTGCCATACAACATTGGTAAAATAATATAACACAATGTAGTTTTATACCAAACACAACATACCTACTTGCTGTAATGATCCAAATCTCTCAATGTGCCATTCTCTACTAGTAAATAATTCCTATGCAATCATCATATCAGATTATAGTGGTGGCAAAGATAAAGGCTCCAATTGTGGATCATCTATCTTAACTTTTTCCCAGATTTTTGAGCACTTGCTTGCTCTTGCAACAAAACTGGTCTTATCACATGCACCCATCCTTAGAGGAAGAAGATTCCCTCTGGAAGCAGTAGCTACTGTAGTGATGCATCCATTCTGGCCATTTCATAAATACTCAATCTGCTGATATGTTGAAATTTTCTAGCTCAAAACCTCCCACCAGGGCCCCTTTCTCCTGACAACAGTAAAAATGGTGGAGACACTAGGAACAAGTGGGAAAATAGAGAGTTCCTCCTATCATCCCCCCTTCCTCCATGCAATGACAACAAACTTCATGATTAGAGTTGAGGCATTACCTCCATTTCCTTGTCCAAATCCTTCCATGGACACAGAGTCTCATTTACATCATTTAACAATTTTAGATATCATTGATTGTAGAATGTTTTTTCAAAATCTACATGGCATTATTTGTATATTATGTTTTAAATTATAGATATAGAGTATTATACAAATAAGTGAACTAAGTCTTAGCTGGAAAAATCTTGTGCATGTGGTTGGGGCTGCTGCAATTTG
>JALLPE010000997.1:0-13521 GCA_036940025.1 Conticribra weissflogii | reverse complement strand
TGATCTTTTGCTCTGCAGCGTTCTGCCAAGGGGAGTAGGGTTCTATTGTCTTCTTCTCACAGCCAGCATCACAAAGTTTTGGCAGAGCTTGCCAAGGATCTGTTCCTTTGAGCTGTCCATGACCATGAGGGTTGGAACTCCCTCAAGCTGAAACATGAGGGACAGTGCATCATGCGCCTCCCCTTTTGTCTTCATAGGGTAGGCACAGGGCCATCCAAAGTTGGGACTGAAAATCTGTGCACATTTGTTGACATGCCTGGACAAGGTGCTAGCAAACATGGTATCTGTACATGTTGTGTGGTGCAGTTGATTATATTGGAGCATGCAATTGTGGTGGGAATCTGCTCGCCATAGTTGGGTTTGAAATGTTCCTCATGCCATGCTACGTGGTGCGCTGGACTGTCCTCTTGGCCTTATGTAGAGGGATACCCCAATGCTGGGCATTTATAGGAAATTGCAAGATAATGAAGTCATTTTGGAAAACTGTACTGTACTAGGTGTAAGTAGAGTAAGTACAAATAAATACAACTTTTTGGTAACTACCATAGAATACCTCCTTTTTGTGAGATTGGGTTTTAATCCCACTAAAAAACAAGAAAACAACATCCCAGGAAATCACAAAAATACACACACCCAATATATATATCTACCTATTCCTGGTCAAATCAAACTTTACACTTCAGATTTACTGCCAATGGAACTATTGATGAGCTGAATGCCTGGCCAATTTCCAGGCAAATGTACCTTTGGCATTGTTCACAATACTTTTTTGAGTTGCATTGCATTTGTTAGCAATCCTCTTGTCAAAAACATGATTACAACTGATTTGGAGGTTGTAGTGATTTGCATTGTCTTTGTCACAAAAAGGGTGAAATCTGATATGAAAATTTGTCATTGCAACACAGAGGTAAAAGATGTCATTGTACCATTCTTCTGTCCACCTGTATTTTGTTGAATAGCACCCCACAATTTTGTAAGATGACCAAAAATTTCAACAATATTGTGCAGTTGTCTGCAACTGCTGTATTCCAGTGTTCATCTTCAACAGTGAGTAGTTTTCAATGAGTTTTTTGGGGGATAATTGCTGAAACATACTGTTGAGCACCTTGATATCCTTTGTCCATAAGTACTGCCCAATTATCTGGGTACCTTGTGGTGAGGAGACTGGTGTCTTGATTATTGTCTGTATGTTTTGCAAGCTCTTGATAGTGAAAGTCTAAATTTCCCTGAAACATAACAGATGAGAGACACTTCCTGGCTTGTGGGCTGTGACATCAATGGCTTGACCAGTTGGGGCCACAGATACTTCAGTCTTGTACCCATACAACTTGTGTTTTCTGCTCATTTTCTACTTCTGATTCATCGTGGTTGGTACACAGGCAAGATCATCTTCTCTCTTTTCTTGTAGTTGCCCTAACACCATCAGGGCATGAGAAACTTTCCCAGAAGAGGTGGATGACAAAGTGGTTTCCTGGGAAATTATGCTTTTACTGTTTTGATTATTTTGACTTTAAAAAATCAGTTATTTAACAACAGGACTGTTGTGGGGACAAGATTAATAATTAGTAGAATTTTAATTTACCTGACAAATTGAGTAGTTTGTGTGTGGCAACTACATTTTTCACAGAAGATTTGGTATTTGTACTGACAACCTTGTCCCGACCAATCCTACTTCCATAGAAATCTTCATTTATACTGAAGTTCTATTATTATCTTCTGCAATTTCTCAAATTTCACCAAGAAGTTTGGAAAGTCTTTGCTGATGCTTGTGCTAATTTGGTCTTTCCAGACCCAACTTTTCACTTGAGAAGAATTTTTAATTTTAGCTGTCCACAACAACCCTACCCAACCATCTGCAGCAGCAGCAACAATAACAAACTGGACAAAGTCAACAATGATACTGCTGCATTTACTAAAAATAATTCATTCAATGAGTGAAATGACTTTGATTCATTGTACATAGCTGCTTTTGAAAATGGAAAGGTATGAAACATCACAATGGCTTCAGCAAAATCATATGCAAAAGTCATTCAACAATGTTTTATTTTGCTCAAGACATGTTGAAGATATTATGGATGTGCCACGTAAGAAGATGTCGCCAAAAAATTTAGTTTGAAAGCACTCATTATTTGTGCATTGCATGAGAATCAGCAGAAAACTTAGAAACCCATTCTGACTGATTCTGATTTTTCTTTCACTCTCTTTCAGGAATACAGAGAGTCAGGATGAATTTTTTACTTAGATACCCAACGACCCAAACCGACCTAGTCCTGCATAGTTGCCACCAATGAAGACATGTTGTATTCTTTTACGTTCATGGCTAGTGCCATTTACATCGAGGAGCGGTTTGATTCATGGCCTCTCTCCTCATCGCCGCACCTGCTTATCGTACTTCGTGACATCTACCGAGATTTCTTCGAGCTCTTTCAGCAATCCTTCGTTTCAATCACCTCTGCAAAGTTCTGGAAGGAACAACCTCCGGTTTTCGTTATTGGTAAATAATCGTTCTCGATTCCTAAAATTGTCATCGGCCTCATCTTTCGAAGCCCCAGAGCCACCCAAGTCTCGTGGGCAGCCAGTTTTCCCAGACATAAGTTTTCAGCAAGATGCGAGATCTGGAGAGGAAGCGTCCGGGGTATCAATGCGACGCAATTCTGACTTAGAAGCTGTTTTTGTTGTGTCTGGATCATCTCGTGGTATTGGATTACAATTCGTCAAGAGTTTGACAGAAAGAACTAAGGTAAGGGAAATATCTTTCCACGAAACCCTCGTGCTAGTTTCCCCGTCATCTCCTAAGTAATGGGCTCATACACGCAAACAACAATTTTTGGAATACACTTTTCGATTGACAAAAATGATTTATTCAGGGAAAAATTGTTGCCTGTTGTAGGGCACCTTGTGAGGCATGGGATTTATTGCAATTTTCAAACCAACACTCCTACAGAATTCAGGTTCTACCCTTGGATGTGGAAGTACAGTCTACTATTGACAATCTAGCATTGACAATTGCTCAAACTTATGGGCGTGTTGACGCTCTGTTTAACGTCGCGGGAATTTTGGGAGATGGTGTGACAACTCCGGGTCCGGAAAGAACAGTGGGAGCAATCGAGAGAGAGTGGATGGAAAAATCAATGGCAGTGAATGCTATAGGGCCTGTCATGTTGATAAAGGCTTTGTCTCCACTGATGAGGACTACTGGACGCCGATCTGTAATGATTGATGTACCAATCGATTCAAATGTTTCAAAAAATGGGTCGAACAAATTCAAAGTCGATTTGCCACAAGGCCGTCATCCTACCATGATAGTGAATCTCAGTGCACGAGTTGGTTCCACTTCAGACAATCAACTTGGTGGATGGTACACCTATCGATTGACGAAAGCAGCCTTGAATTCTGCAACAAAAACTCTAGGGTTAGAATTGAAACGCCAAGGGACTTGGATCGTAGCGTTGCATCCTGGAACTACTAATACTGATTTGAGCAAGCCATTTCAAAAGAACGTGAAAGAAGGACGATTGTTTCCAGCTGATTTTACGGTTAATTCTCTTTTAAATGTTGTAGATTCCCTGTCCGAAGAAAATACTGGTGGACTTTATGATTGGGCCGGGAAAGCACTACCGTATTAATTGCGCTCGTGATAGTAGAGGTGAGCAACATCAATCAAACGAATCATTTATTTCCTTTAGTTCGATCTAGCCATAGATAGAGCTATGCCCTGTGTGAAATTTATTTGTAAATATATTCAACTGTGCAATTTCATTCTCTGTCAATACTTTGGAAAAAGATCCACCCAAGTTCTTTCAACAAAGTGCTGGTCTATCATGGATTCAGGTTTCCACATCATACTGCCCCTGGCGCAAGTAGGACTGTATTACTTTGGAAACTTGTACCCAAAAAGAACTCTACCATGAAAATCCCCCAGCTTGGAAAATGAGAAAAAATGAAGTATCACTTTTTGAGTTCAATTTTCTTTGCATGGTGATATTCTTGTATAACCATTGAAACTTTATATTGTAAGGGACTATATGTCATGATAGCAGGAGAATGTATGTTGCAGGGAGAGTTGACATGCAATCAATCCTCTTAAAGCATGTTTTACCATTTTTCTTCTGATCAATACACCCATGGTTTTTAAAATGAAAGGTTGTGAAGAGTGCAATCAATGAAGAAGCCAGCAACATTATCAAGGGATTGCTATAATGGATATTGTTAATATATTATAATCAAATAAATGTTTAGTCAAAGCCACCTGGATTTGCTAAAGCAAAGATGTCAACTCTTTTTACATGGGAAGATGCTGATTGCTGTATTGGTGATATGTATTCTTCTTTTTTTAATGTGGTTCAGAAATCATTTTTAAAATCATCTAGGATTTCTTGTTCAATGGATTTATTGAATCAAGAGATATCTGCATTGCAATTACATTAATGATTGTGATGGTGGAAATAGTGGTAAATAATGATCATTTGGACTTGTCACTTGTTCCAGCTCAATGTTGATCACACAGCTTACAAGTTTCAGTCATCTTGCCCAAATGCAATAGCTAGTAAGGGTGCTTTGTTGTTAGAACTTAGTATACTATATGTGAAGATATCAATAGCTCCTTCCCTTCTTGTTGTCTTACTTGTGTCCAGCCTACTTTTGTGTACTCTCCTTGTGCATCATCATTATCATACATCTTGGTTGGAAATGTTGAATGTTGCAACATCACAAAATATTGCAACACAGGCACCAACACCAGACACGTCACGCCATGACAGAATTTTTCTGACAACTTTATCACTTTTTCATATCATTAGGAGCATGATGTCATGGCATGACACTTACAAAATGACACCAAAAATTTTATGTTTTATACAATAAATATTGTAACATAATTTTCTTTTATAAATGAAAAATTAAAAACAAATCTAATGATTACTTATAATACAATAAATTTTAAACAATATTATTTGTTGAGTAATCATTAGTTTTTACAAACAATAATCATTATTTGAAAGAAATCTATTTTGCAATCACTACTAAACTAAAATTTAGTACATTGATTGTTGTTTTTACCCACACCCTTAAAATTTGCCAAATAGTTTTGCTGTTTTTTATCCTCCCCTTGATACATTACAATTCTAGTCATATGCCTCTGTACTATCACCAGCCCTCCACTGTTTTCATGTTCAACGAGAAAATACTTCATGTGACAATACAAAAATCATGGGCAGTAACATCTTACCTCATCATTAGATCCTCACCTAAAATTTTGCCGAGACAAATTCAAAAAATCATGGGGTGCCAATGCCTCAAATAATCATTAGATACCCCCCAAAAATTTTGTCAAACATATCAAAATAGTTTGGGCAACAACATCTCACCTTATCATTAAATTTCTCCTACATATGTTGCAAGAAAAATACAAAAACCATGTGGCAGTAATATTTTACCTTTTTATTAGATCCCGCAACAATTGATACAAATTTAAAACATATGGAGTGGCAAATTCCCATCAAATCATATACTATCAATCATTTGTTGGCTTATTCCCCTCCTAAAAAGTTCATAAAAATTTCAAAAATGTACATTTTATTGTTGGACAAGAGATTCAAACCAAAGATGAAAATAACATCACCAAGATAATAAAAATGATTAACCCCCTTGCCACTGGCAATGCATATTGCATGATAGACTTTGTCAGCACCTAAAGTAAAAATACTAAAATGCTTGATTGAGGACAGGGGTATTGCAGGTCACACAAATACTTATGTGAGAAGGTTTTGATCGAAAAATGAAAATAGTAAAATTTTTGATTAACCAAAGGGGGGTGAAGGGGGATAGATGAAGAGTTGCATTGTAATTCATATATTTTGATTTCAGTTTCATTAAGGAATTGATAATATCTTTGCAACTCCAAATTTTCTTCTCTGCAATGCCTTATTTTGCATAGAAATTGATTTTGATCTGTTGCTTCTGAAAATGCCTTTGAAAAATTGTTGTGTGTTGGTTAACTGTCATGCAAAATCTATGACAACAGTAAGCTTCTAACACAAGAATTGGAGGTACAAAAAGCTTTTTGTTGACATCATACAAGTATTTTTAGAATTTTGGGATATTTCCATCTATTGTTGCATGATGATGTCAAATCAATGGCATTTGTAACTAAGATAAAGAGCTTGTACTTGCTCTGCTTTAGTCTGTGGTAAAGTTTCCTTTAGTTTGGACTGCCAATTTTTTGTACCTGTTACTGAGTCTTCAATTTTTACTTTCTGAACTAACCCAGTTTTGTAGGGTCAATGCCATGATGTAATGAGGCATCATTCTGAGGTTGTATTCAATCTTGGGAAAAGTGCAGAGAATGAGAGCTTTGTCATAATAATTTATTATGAAAAAGATTTTAATTAAATTTTGTTCTTGTCTATAGTTTCTTTTTATGACCTACTTTTCTCTGACAACTCATCTCTGATACTCTCCTTTGTGCTGAAATGTACTTTTCCTTATTTATGCATGTTCTCTACACATCTGCATACTTTCTTCATCTAAACAATTGGCCTGACATTTACACTCCTCCCAATGCACTCTCCCGATTCTGCATCTGCTTTTTTGTAGAAAATGTTTGTTTAAAGTGTGCATCCTCATGGAACATTACCTGATGTGGTGTGTACTCATTTGGAATGATCATAATTTACGACCAAACAAGTTTTAATTCAAATCATTGGTTTGGTATTGAAAGAAGTATTCAATCGTGACTTTTCCTGTTCTACCTTGTCTTATACACAAGAATACCTCACCTCAAATAGCTTTGTGCATTTTAAACTTGAGAAAAACCTATTTGCATCCAAAAGTATAGCTCATTTGTTGACCTAGTAAATTACACTGTGTCCTAGTTGATATTCTTGTTCTGGCAGGAATTTGCAACTCCACAGTATGTTCAGATTATGATTTAAGACTCGTATCAATTTGCACTCTGTTGAGCCACTTCCATTCATATTTTGTACTTTCTAGAATGATATTGCCATTCCTCTCCTTAGTGTCATTTGCACTCTAGTGCAGCTATTGCAATTTTTATGCACAGCATGTTAATTATTCACTTACCACTTCATAACACTGAGGTGGTTGATGGACAAGAGATGTCTCATCTTTGAGGTTTGTTTTGGTTACTTTGGGATTCACATCAAATTTTTCTCATTTCCTGCATTGGCTCTTAACTTCAGGCGTTAAAAATCTACAATTTGATTATTTCACAAAGCATCTGTTGTCATAAACAAAAGCTGTGTGACTACATATTGAAGAAAGATGTTTAGTCCCCTAGTATCTGACAACAATCTTGCTTTGCTTCTTCTAGTATTGTGAAGAAGTTTTCTTCAGCAGATGATGGGACTACCAATCCCAATTCTTTTGGAACCTCTTCCAAGATGGCCTTGAGTAATGTACCATTGATATTCAAACTGTTTCTGTTGTACAGGAGTCTAAGTCAATCCCTAGGTAGTATTTCTTTCCATGCATTTCTTTTTTTATTGTCCATGTATCTCAGATACCCATACAATCACCTTGCTTTATTTCTCTCTCATCCTTGTAGATATTTTCAGATCATCAAACTGTAGTCAATTATTTTTTACAGTTTTCTTTGAAAATAAGGTTCATTCAGGTTAATTTTAAAACAATGATTTTTAGGCTACAATACAGTTTGCTAGAACAAAACAAAGCGCTTTGAAACAGCTCATGAACTGCCTTGTGGAGGTCAACAATTTGCTGGGGGTCATATGTTTGTAATACAAATGTAGCTCTAATCCTGCGATTGACTGTGCAAGTCCCTTCAACTCCATGCGTACCATTTCATCATACTCAGCATACAGGTATGCACTTGGGAGATCTATTGCTACTATTGCTGTGAGCAATACTGAATTGTTGCTAACAGTAATGGAGGCAGCTTCTCCTTTTGCATCCTTCTCTTGCTTTTTTCTCCATTCTCCAGTCTGCAACCATTTGCCTGTGCACTGAGTTGTTGTATATGTGTTTGAGAAATATGATGGTTATTTTTGCTGTCTTCTACTTTTCTGTGTAAAAATCCTCTGATGACGCAGGGACAATTGTGTCTGTGTCATGTAACTTGGACAGATCCATTGCTTCCTCCCTCTTCTTTAAAACATTTTTGGCCTACCTGTAATGAACATAGTGTCATTATAACCTCTAATATGATTCCTTGACCTTGTCTTCACTCAGGGATGCTTTGTCTTCATCTAATTATCCTAGTTTCACAATCATAGCTTTACTTTGCTCATCAATGTGGTCATTATGTAGATTGGTTTTGTATACATATGTGCTTTGGAATGATCAACAAGCATCCAACACCACTGGTTTATAAAATTGTTACACACTCATTGTTGCAATTTATTTCTCCTCCTTGCGCAACGCTCTGTATTGATTGCTATCTGTAGTCCCTTGTTGTTTGTCATCCTCTTTGTCTTCACTAAAAATGTTGTACTTCTTGGATGATTTCTACTTTGTCATCTGAACACAGCTTTGTATGTTTCTATGTCTAGGTTAACATTGTCTTCTGACTATTTTATTAGATATCATTCTTCCTCTTTCTCACAGTTCTTCAACAGTGTATTCTCCAGTGGTAACCCATGTGGTTTTTCAGGTATATCAATGAACACATGGTCTTGGTTGATTCAGGAATTTTGTTGAGGGTTGTCTCTATTTCACTGAAAAGAATTCTCTGCCTGTCCCCAAATTACATTTCATGTATTTTGTATTTCATGACTTCTTCATATTTTTCAAATTGATGGATGACAGACTCTTGTTCCAATTGGACCTTGAAGTGTCATTGCTTGACTGCTGTGTAATATGAAGAACTTGCACAACCCCTGAATTTTCCCTATTGGTCTGAGGGATATCCCAGATTTTATCAAACTCTTCACGAAATTGGTTTCCCAGTCTTGGTGGATGCTCCAAAAATCACTTTGCATTATTTCTTGTAGCCCAAACTCTGTTGTTAGGCAAATTTTGTGGCAAAAGGATCACTGACTCCACACACTAACCCCAACTAATAGACAGAAGTTTACCAGGTTGACTATGATACTGTAAACAATCTTTTAGTATGGGGATGTATTAACTTTCTTTGTCACCTTTCCTTAGTTAATTGAATTTGCTGTGTTATGAGCCTGACGTGTTTCCCTGTTCACCTGTTGAAACGGTGTTGAGAAGAACTTTTGGCAACTGTTCTTCAATGTTTTCAAACTACTCATTAACACCACAATCAAAATTGTATTGAGTTTTTATCTGACACACAAAATTTGAGTCTTGCTCAAATCACTTTTAAATATCATTCCCACATAATATTACTGAAATTTGATATAATATCTTGCTTGGGCTGATTCAAAGTTTTTTGGAGGAAAGTGGTATTCCCCAGACAAAATTCTGGCAGCTCAAACTGTTTTATTTTACCTCTGAGATAAGGTTGATCCTTTTTCATACAAGTCTCTGCCAGGGCTCAGGTCATTATCACAGACTTTAGACAATGTAATGACACAAAACAGTCTCAAAGGCATACTAGCACTCCATTTTTATTTTGACATTAGTTTTTAAGAAGCAAAAGATAAAATTTTAGTATTAATTTTTATACATACACATATTCTGATTTGCAAAAAGATGCACATAATATTTCTGTTAATGAAATAAAAAACAACTCATACAAAATCATGAATTTAAATTATAACGTTTTCAACTTTTAACTTTGAGACATATTTTTACCTGTCAACTAGTTAGATCACAAACACCACAATGAAAAGTATCTTGAATTGAGTCTTGGACACAAAAAAGTTGAGCCTTACGCAAGAATTGTTTAAATGAAATTGAGCTATTCCGGATATTTATCCTGTTCAGCCTTGAAATCTGGTTCAAGACTTGTCCAAGAAAAGTGTCATAATTTCAGTCAAAATTCTATGAAATAGAGCCACTTTTTGCATTAAAGCCAACTTCAAGCTTTTTGCAGACTTATCTGCTCTCATCCAAGCCAATATTCCAGACATGTTAATGTCTTAAATATGCCTCAAACTTATCTTACAAGTCTCAAAAAGTCTCCAATTGATAATATTATCAATCAATAAATTTACATCTGTTGAAGAGTGAGTTCTTACTTTTCTCTTACCATATTTTAAATACATGTTTCTTGATTCACATGAAGGTTCCTAATATTATGTAATTGCCCAACACAATGAACTGAGTGTTTATGACATTGATTCTATTGTTTTTTTCTTGTTTTCTAATTAATTCAGATAATCAGTATATTCCTACAGTGAAATCTCCTACCAAAGTAGGATTTGCAAATGCTTCAAAATTAATTTTTTCATTAAAAACGTATTCATCTTCTCACCCCTTGCACCCTAGAAGATATGTGGCTGTTTTTGCTGTAGGAAATGGAGGGAAAAAATAAAAACAGTTGATCTGAAAATGAATGAAAACTGGTAACAAATTGAAATAGAATGAGGCAAAACTTTTGTGGCAGAAAATTTGCTTACCAGTGACTTTCAGATGTAAGGGAGGGAAATGCAATAATACTAAGGTATCAGTTTGAAAAGTGATAATAAATTGATGAAAAGATTCCAGAGAATCCTCAGCGAAAAACAATCCTGCTGCAGGAGAAAGTAGTTGTTGCCAACAATGAATCCCCCTGCTCAGTGGTGGAACGTGAAACAGATAGCTGTCAGAAGAGAAAGAAATTCAACAATGAATCAATTGTGGTTCAATTGTGCAACTGGAGGCGGCAGGCCCAATGGCATTGAGGATGACTGTAATTGCAGCTAGAGAGGTGAAAAACTGGTAGCAAAAAGGTAGCAAAACATGGGAAGCTGAGCAAAGTACAAGAAATGACATTTGGAACTGACCATCTGTTAAGAATCCATATCATCAGCACACTTGGTATTGGAACTTGAATGAATCCAAAACATGTAGGAGATCTTTGATGAATAATCTCAAAAAAAACAAATGGGCTGAATACATTGTAGTCCAATTGATCACAGCCCCAGATCCTCTTTCATCACTTTTATAATCTAGCCCAGAATCCATACAAATACCAAGCTTGAAATTTGAATCAGATGCGTCTTGGAAGTCTTGTGAGAGTAATGTCCATGATTTTCTTTGAAAATGAGGCTGAATCCATTACAACTAATCAGCAACATAATATCATGATCAATTTTCATTAGCATCATTTCATTATATTACTAATCTGAATGATATCATCAACTCACTTGCAAGAAGCACTTGAAGTATCTTGAGAATGTGGAGAGAGTAATTGGAGATGATACTTTCACAACTGAGGCTCAATCAATCAAAACCAATCAACAACATGACACCTCCCTGTCCTTGCACAACCAAACAGATCTCACCTTGGGAGTATCTGGTAATAAAGGGGTTGGAGTGGATGGAGAGAGGGGATATTCCAAAATAAGAAAATGAATTTCTCATTTCTCTGCCTGCTGTGTTGCCCTGATCCAGCAGTAGAAAAACTTGATGGACATGATTAGGTTCAAACAACAGAGTGTTGGTGTCTTTGAGGTCATTGGTACTATTTCCTTTGTTGGACAAGAGGCAGGTGCAATTCATTTCAGAGGATGGCCCCAACAACAACAATTACTAAAAGACTAAAATTAAAATATAATGAACTCATGGCACATTTTCCAGGCTTATTATTTTCCACAGGGAGCTTATAATTCACTGCCTCCCCTAGGTTGCAGTTTTTTGCATTGCAGAATGCAATGTTTGGAATTTGGTTCTATCAAACATATAATAATGTGGACATTGTCAGCCATTTTTTGAAATTTTGTATCCAACTTTTTTTAGGAAGGGGTGATGTGGGTTACTCCAATTTAATTATACAGGATAAATTTTGAACAAAAAATGAAAAAAAGAACTGAATGTTTTTACAAGATCAGAGGGCAACAAGGGGGAAGAGTTGAATTGAAAAAAATCAATGTCATTTTTGCATTTGTATTGCAAATCTTTGATGTCAAAATTATTATTTTCTAATGTTGGCAGTAATGATGAATTTGCAATTGCATTCCTCTTGCATTTTCCCATATTGCAGAGGAATCAATTTTGATTTGTGGATTCTGGAAACATCCTCAGAAGATTTTTTGAGTGAACTGAATACAAGTAATGAAATGTGAGTTGAAAAGATTTATCCAAGTCCAAGTTATATACTCTGTGCCTGTACAATTCATGCTAAGGATTTCATTACTTACATGAGTTAATTTTCAAGCATTTTTCTCCGCAGGGCATGCAAAATTTTATTTTGCCAATTAAAAATTCAATATAAAAGAAAACACTTTGAATGATTGAGTTCCAACTGTATTTCATACATAAATAAGGTAAAAATTTTGCATTTCAAATTGTAGTATAAGAATTTAAGTCCACAATGTGTGAATTCACCCTGTTTGTCTAATCTGTATAAACCTTTTTTCATGAGTCAGTCAACCTCTCATTCATAATTAGTGATCCCACCAGAAAAATCTTCATGTCAGTGACAGATGAGTTCCTTTTATAATTTTACAACGTTTGAGCCTGTCAGCTACATGTTGGCATCATTTCTACAACATTTCTGACTAAGGTTGATTCAATGTTCTCTTGTGCTGCTGAGTGCAAAGCCCACTTCCCTGCTGACAAACCATCCAATGAAGAAGAATGCTGCTCTAGTTGTCATCAATCCAATGGCCACCACCATAAAAAATATGAGCAATGCCACAATAATGTCCACAAGCCCTGCTCCTGCTACAACCATGATGGCACCACAACACCTTCCCCCCAAGACAACCAAGACATCAATGCCAAAGCATGCATTGTTCCACAAAGACTGCATCTACCTTGGATGCCAACAAGTGGAATCTTTCACACATTGTTGATGGCAATAGATTTGGTGTCCAATGTCAGCAGTGGAAGGGTAAGGGGGTGGGAATAATTTATTGAGTGATGATGATGTTGTCAAAAAATTGGCAATGGGAGTCAGAGTATCCAAGACAGTGCATTTCCCTTTTCGAGGTTAAGGTGACATCATTACTTTTTGGCAGTGCAGGAGGCAGCAATACAAATGCAGAAGGTTTTGGGGTGTTGAAGGCAGTAGTTCTTGAAGCGGAGGGATGGTGTATAGAGGGGGAAGCAAGATACATGGTGGTTGTGGGGATAGTATATGGGGGAGGAGGAATGATTGTCAAGCTTTGCCAGGGTCATTTTTGCCTTCCCTCACAGCAAATAAAAGTGACTAAAGTAATGTTTTTAGCCTGATTTGAGACATTGCCCTTTTTTCCAAGCCCAATTTGAGTCCTGTGATTTTAAGGCATTATTCCCAGAGGTGTTAATCTCAGACATTTCTTCTCAGACATAACCTCAGACACATGGTCCCCATTCAGGACTACAGATTTTGGTCCTGCCATCTGCTTCACGGGACTCAATGTCCACAATTTTTTTTGAATTAATCGCTATTTCCTAACCCATCAGAAATGTCTAAGAGGCCCTAGATCCGCAAAACCCTAGTATTTT
>JALLPE010000996.1:0-13550 GCA_036940025.1 Conticribra weissflogii | reverse complement strand
TGTTGAGTCTCGTGAAGTAGATGGTGGGACCTAAATCCGTGGTCTTGAATGGGGACCTCTACAGGGGTGTATGTGACTGTGCTTGTACGTGAAGAACCTTGTTACAGACATAAAAAAGTTACCAGACAGACTGTGACAACAGTCATGGCTGACCATGTTGAGTCATCCTCTCCTGAGCTATTTTTTTAGCTCTCCAACATGTGAACATGTTCAGCTCTCTAAAATGAAACAGATTGACTGAGCTATATATGACATACAGACATTTCAATAACTTGGCCTCCAGAGGCTTTAGACCTAATCTAACAACAAAAGGCACTCTTACTGGACCTACCAATGAATAACAATACCATATCACAATAAGTGCTTATAATGAAAATAAAAAGTAAGAGGTAAGAGATGAGGTATTCCTCTCAATTACCCAGTTCATTGCCTCCGCACTAATTATCCATCACCCCCACCATTCATTTCCATTTCCACATTACCATTATCAACCTCTGATTACATCACCACTGTCATCCTCAGATTCAGCCAACACCACCAATGTAACTGATATTGTCCCCCTGTTATTTGATCAAACCTACTGCCACTTCAATTTTCCCCATTTGATTTGTTCAAGGTAGTCATTGATTCCCATTGCTTTAATCATAACCACACTAAACTTCTGCCTCTACCTTCACCCTATTTCCATTGTCACCTTGATGAACCATTGTATCACAATATTGATTGTATTCCTCTGATACCCTTGATATTGGTATTGTCCCACGTAGATTTTTGGCAATAAGTATGCCTTACCATTACCCTCTCTTTTTTATTGCTTTGCAATAGCCTCTCTTTATCAACATCTCCATTGTTGTTTCTGTTGTCATCATTTGCTGCCTTTTCACTTGTTTCATTTCCATCGTGATGTCACCAATTATCTGTCATCCCATTTTTCTCTAAGTTGCAAAGAAAATGAATGGAATTTAAAAATAGAGCTTCTGGTTAGGAATCAATGCTTTCTCCATTAACCAAAAATGTGTATCATATGAAACCAAGTCTTTTCCAAGTCCTAGACATAATGATTCATTACTTATTTTGATATGTGTAATATTGTTGATTCATGCCATTTTAGAATTGAAAGATTCTATGCAATATCAAATAATTAAAAATAATCTCAATTTTTATTTTGCATGTAATTTATTCTTTTCTCATGGTTTATATAGTTAAAGTTTGTTCTTTTGTATATTCATTAACAACAATTGGTGATCTTAAGATGATGGACTCACCTTATCTATAAGAATTACTTGTTAACAATTGCCTGCTCGAAATTCTGTTTTGCCTTTTCATTGAAATCAACGGCCTAAAATCAATAGAATTTACCAGACATCAAGTGATTGATTCACCAGATCATACATCAAAATAGGTATGACTTGGTCTCTAGAGGCAAAGTTTTGTATTTTTCAAAGAAAGCTTAACCTCTAGAGACAAAGTGTTGCATATTTTTCATGTTCAATTATGGTGCTTATTTCATTGCTGTGTATAGTACAATCGCTGTAAATCTAATTGTTATGTTGATCTGTGACTGTCTAATGCTAATTTTCATATCTCTGTTCTGTCTAAATTTTCTCAGACTCTCCCAATGCTTTTTCTTGTGATCACCACATGTCCCTTAGCTGCATTCAATTTCAACAGTCTCAGCATGATATCATTGTTTGAACATATCCAAACATTAAAGAATACCTGAGATATCCTAACCAAACAAGTGACTGATAGAGATGTAAGCTTGAAATAAGTTTCATACACCACATACTAAATATATGAAATCTGAATTGAAGTTTTCATATCTTTCATTTTTGTTGCTCTAATTTGATACCATTTTTGAAAATCCATCCATGGATCTATGATTGTCAAAATATTTGTGAGACAGAATCCTCTTTGTACAACTGTTTGCATTGATTCATGATAGTTATTTATTCATTAGTGTAATTAAAAAATCTGTACTCACTACTGTTCTGTAAATTTTTATTTTTACTTCTTTCTTATTTGTGGTGCAAAAAACCTTGACGGTATGAATCCGGTCTTGACACCTGGAGCCTTTTTTGGCCGTGTATTTACATGACATTGTACGATACCAAATGTAATATTATAGTATTATTATTTTTAGAAAATCATTCACTTCTGAAACACGGATTTATGGTCATAGATATCCATATTGAAAATCACATACCCTACGGCAAACTACCATCCCATTCCTAATTTGTTTTAATTGTATTTAACCTTAAAAAATGATTGCCCTCGGGCTTATTCAATACTATTATTAATAAGACAAAAGGATATATGAATTTTTAATATTATATTGGGATAACATGCAGGACAGAGTCTTTATGCTATAGTCTTATTTTTTACGAAGACATCGCCCCTTCACGAAAATTCTCGATTCCACGATCAAAACTTGTTTCCAATAAAAATATGTCGAAGTTAAGATCAGTACTACTATTATTCCCTGTTCCTCTTTACTTCATGAATATGACGGGACGTGGTTGAACGGAGGGGCGGCGAGATGGATCAAATTCGATTTTTGACATTAGAAGCTGTGCAGTGTTGACACGGTCGCATCGTCATTGTATTTTATTCACATCCTCAGGTTACGATGCCGCAATCGGGTAAGGGATCATCATATGCTCTATGGTCTTGTGCTCGCAAACGCACAATCCTCAATACAATGGTCGTTCGCAATACACACACAAAAAATATACATTTTTACATATATATTACATTGTCAAAGTGGAAAGCGGTAATGTAGAGTCAAAATAAATAACTCCTGTGATCATTACAGAACAGAAGCCGAGCAAAAAGACGGATCTGAGAAATATTGAAACAAAACGGTATAGTAGAATAAGTATTATTTAAGTATGGTATTTGGAAAAGTGAATAAAAAAATAATAAAATTCACTTCCGGTCATTAACTACAACATAATATTTTTTCGACAACATATTACACTAGACGAAAAGGACATACTCTTCTCGAACACGAACCCGAATGATGATGTAATAGACCACACGCTCGCGCTTGCAAGAGCAAGAAAGATTTATACCGAGTGTCATACAAGTGATTGAAAGAAGTAATAGTCGATATATGTCATAGTAGGTACCGTAGACACATTCCCCGTGGGTGGCTGGGCCCCAACAATAAAACTCCGCCCGAGCCCACCGAAACACAACAAAAACACTTCGCGAAACACGTCCCCAGCAAAGACACATGACATGAACGTAGTTGTATTGATTTGATAATATATATAATGATACTTGACAGTAATTCTACGATATTCGTACGTACAAAAGTGTAAATGTTGAAATATTCCGGTCCAACCACCCGCAACTACGCGAGGCACAGCAAGGGAGGAACACACCCCTTGCAACAAAACTCATTTCTCTCTATATAATGATATACTAATGATACACTCATTATGAAATGCACTCGATCCAAGTGCCTTCCTCGCTAGCCAGCCGCGACTGCGACTGCGACTGCGACTGCCACGGCGCGGCGTCTCTGCCCGTCGTTCTAGACGGCGACGCCAAGACGGCGGCCGCCTCCGTGACCACGACGGCGTCGACGGCGTCGACGATTTCCACGGCGACTCCGGCGTCTTCGCGGCGGGCCGCCGGCCGCGTCGTCGACGCCGGCAACGTTCATGGCCGTGGCGATCGCAACCGCGGCAGCAGTCACAGCAACAGCAACAGTCACAGCGACAATAACAGTAACAACAATAACAACAATAAGAATAGCAGCAACAACAACAAAAACCACAGCAGCAGCAGCAGCAGCAGAAGTGCCGGACGGCGCGCTTCAGGAGGGCCGCGAGACGTCCGCGAGCGACGACGGCACACTCGTCTCGACGGCGACCCGTCGTCATCGTCCAAGCGGCCCTCTCTGCGGCGGGCCAAGGCCAAATCGGCGTCCGACCTGCGCGCGGGAACTACTTCGGATGGCCGCGGCCGTGGCGCCCGCGCGGCCGAGATGTTGGAGCTGGCGGAAGTGGCGCACTTGTCGTCGTCGTCGTCGTCGTCGTCGTCGTCATCATCCGGTGCCAATGCCTGCTCCNAATCGATCGGATTCTTCTCGACGATGGCCCGACCTTCGACAATGGCGACCCAACGACGGGACGATGGTGCTTGACGTGGACAACGGCGCCAACTACGTGTTTCACACTGGCAACGTTGGCCATTGAGAAGAGGAAGATGAAGAGAAAGAGGACGAGGACGAGGAAGAGGACGGGGAACGCCAACGCGGGCATCGCTGCGGCGGTCTCGAGAAATTTTTGGCGGCGACAGACAACGAGGGCAGCCCGAAGCGTCTTGGACAGAGTCATTCACGGCGGCAACTTCCTCTGCACCGGCAAAGCCAACGGCAACAACACCATCACAACTTTTTGGAGAGGCTCTTCGACAGTTTGAATATGGAAGTGGCGACGACGGATCACAGTGCGTCCTTTTCGTCGCGGGACACGGAACCGATTCGCGACTTGCAATCCACTTCCCCTACGGGACATCTCGAGAAAAGAAACGATGGTCGAGATGGCGACAAAAATGCAAAGTGCGACGATGGCGGAGACAGCGCCGTCGGCCGAGGAATCACATCTACATCCACGTCCGAGGAGGAGGGAGAGGCAGGACAAGGGGAAGGAGAAGGAGAAGGAGACGTCGCGTTGGCCGTGATGGAAATAAAATCTTCCAGATCATTCATATCTCATGAAACCATCGATTCCTCGTTTCGCGACCATTTCGTCGAAGGGGACGACTTGCCCCAGGGAGAAGGAATGCCATTTTCGAAAGATTCCACGGTCGTGCAAAGCTCCATTCATTTGCAAGGGCCACATCACGGAACACAACATCATCATCATCATCATCAACATCATCATAATAATAATCATCCTAGACAGCAACAACGACATCAACACAATTCCTCCATCAACATCAAAGACAAATCCACCAACAACATGACCAACAACAACACAGCAAAAACATCCAAACTCAAGTCAAAGTCATCATCGAGCAGATCATTACAAAAAGAACCCTCCACCAAACGATTTTCCACCGAAAGCATTCTTTCTATCGACCGCAAACATCGCGACAATGGCGATGACAATGGCGACGGCAACGACGACGGCGATTCCTTCGAATGCATTGGGGGGGAGTCCGAATCCGACACTCACGCCAACGATTACGGAAGATTGGTCGAGACCGCCTTCGCTCGAAGATCGTCCATGCTGTCGGAGGCCAGTCGCGAAAGATGTGCCGGCGACGATCGCGATGTCCGCGAGGATCTCGAGCCCCGTCGCGCAACTGCTATTCCTGATGCCGAGGCCATTCATGGGACTGCGACTCGCATTCTTGTACATAACAACGGCCATCGTAACACCTGCCGAAATAGGACCAGCGGCAGCGGAATCGCAGACGAACGGGGGGCGGAGACACTTGCGCCTGCGAAGGGTGACGACGAACGTACCTCCTCGGAGGCAGCTGAGGTGGCCGAACCTGCCAAGGGGAACGCGTCGGTGGCAAAGTCAGCGACAGCGGCAGTGCCAGAGACAGAAACAGTAACAGTAACAACAACAGCAGCAGCAACAGCAACAGCAACAGTAACACCACCGTCAGCGGAATCCAAAATAACCGCACAAACGACTGCCATGGCAACGCCGTCGAAACATCCATCCTTCCGCCAATCGAAACCGGATGGAGAACCTGCCCCGGTGACCACGAAGGATTCGCACCCCGAATCACAACCGAATTCGCGCAGGAAAGGCAAAACCAAGTCGTCGTCCTTCCACCTACCATCATCGTCGCAGTCTCATCATTCCCACTCCAAAGCCGAAACCAAAGGAAGGAGACGAAGCAACAGCATGGGACAAGAAATGAATACCAACTCTTCGATCAAATGCGAAACTCCGTCCGTTCTTTTGGATCTCATTATTGAATTCCAAAAAGGAAATCCCCCCATTTTGGAAGATGAAGAAATTATCGATCACAATAATAATAATGATGATGATGATCATGTTGATAATGATGATATCTCGAAGGAGAAACAACGGCAGCGGCGACGAGAACCCCGACAGCGGCACCGTCGGCAACAGGACGGGCGCGATGACCTAGAACTACGCCACTCGGGAAAGCGCCCTGAACGTGATGACCATGGTCATCGACGAAGTCGTCGTCGCGACACCGTCATCGAGAAACAACATAACACCGACAAAGACAGTGAAAGGGAAAAGGAAAAGGAAAAACTGCGGAACAGTCTACGGCGTTCTCTCCGAAAAAGCAGTACAGGTAATACCATCCATACCGACCGTCAACTTCGCAGCAGTCATCGTGGCCACAGTTCCAACTTGAATGAAACCGATTTTCGTCGCAGCACAACTGCTTCCCATAGAAAGAGTGCAAGAAGAAGGGAAGGGGACAATGTTGAGGATATAATTATTTTTGAAGATCAAAACGAAAGTGGAACAATGAAGTCTTCGCGACGGCATACTCAGGAACAACATCACCAGCATCAGCAACACCATCAGCGACGCAATCAACATCAGCCGAAGAAGAAGGGACACACTCCGCCGGTGCCGGTGATCTACGCGCTCGAGACTCCCTCGGCGGAAAAATTTTCCTTGAGCGAAGATCAAATGATGGAATTTTGCGAGGGGGGTGCCACTTCCGATGCTGCCGGGCGGAGGGATAGTTCGGAAAGGTTGGAGGGTCAACCAATACCGAGCTCAAATAGTCAAGTTACTGAGAATGTTTCTCCTGCATATGACAGTGGAACCTCCCGGAATATGAAGGAAAGGCGGAAAGAGAAAAACAGATTCTGTAAAAATGGTAACGTTGGTGGGGGGGCGGCCAATACAAACGCCCATCCAGAACCAAGAAGTATTCGTTCTCAGGATGCTTCTGTAAGTTCCGATGAAGGGAAAAGCAACGATATCGGCGGTCTCGAATTTGAGTCGGAATCCAAAAGTGAGGACGATCAAATCGAAGGGGAGTTGGGTCACGTCAGTCCCGGACTTAAGCAGGACCGTGATTTAGACTCGTCAACGACGATGGACGGCAACAACCCTTCTGCTGAGAAGGATGGCAAAGATGAAATCATGCAAGCCACACAACAGCCACCGCCTTCGGAAAATGCCCCTCCGATGGATCTCTCTGAGCTGAGGAAAATGAAAATGATGGAGCAAATGATGCAAGCGAAAAAACAATTCGACGAAATGCGTCAAAAACAATTATCCTTCACGAGTTCCGAGATGAGTGCCAAAGAAAGAAAGGGACGGACTCACCGCCGGTCTTCCTTGGGCAGTCTGAGGAAAAAAAGTCAAGTTCATCCTTCTCCCCAACGTCAAGAATCGGAACAATGTATCAAAAATAGTGAAGGCCCATCGTTGGTCAAAACGAACGGCTACGCGAGCAGTAGTGATAGCAGTAGCGATAGTGATAGTGGAAGCAGCAAGGACAGAAGCATAGAAATCATCAGCACCAGTGACAGTTGCGGAGACGATAGCATTGACATTAATAATAGCGACGATAGTAGCATCGACGATTTCAATGCAAGCAGCGACGACTTCAGTGACGGTTGTGATCTGGAGTCAGAAGAAATCAGCGATATCTATGCACCTCTATCCATTCCGATTCCCGCGGAAATTCCCAACATCCTATTTGACGCATCGGAAGAAAGTTTCATGGACTCTGAAATGGATATGGGCCTTCATCACACCAGCGCTTTGATACCGGAAGCCAGTGCTGATGTCACCGTCATCCCATCATCCATGTCTGTTTTGACAAACTCCACCCGGGAGAAGTCCGAGTCAAGGAGCGAGAGTTATCATATGCTCATCGACGAAAGCATCGATGACTCTTCCACTTCATCCTGCAGCAGTTACGACGGCAGCAATCCATCGAATTATACCTGCGAAGTCAACGACAATTCCCAATTTTTCGACTTGAGTGCACCGGATATGAGTACCGGAAAATCTTCCGCCGGTCTTTCGGAGCCAGATCCCACTCTCGACGTTTTGAATAGCATTGTGGATGATCAGAGTGAGGGAATAGACGCTTTCATGGCCTCCAAGGTCAATCTGAACGACGACGGCGACGATGACAACATTCAAGCCGCAACCGACACACACTCCAGATGCTCTAGGTTGTCAGCCCTTCACGAAACAGATGCGGAAGACAGCGATGACGAGATCGATGAGGCCTCTAGCAACTTTGAGTCTGCATACGATAGTGATAAGTCTCGTTTTCGATCTAATTCACGAGCTTCGACAGATTCTGCCAGCCGAAAATCTGGGAATTCTCAACGGAAAATTCTGAAGAAATCCACGATTATAGCAACTATAAAGGCAGCTGCTACTTCCGCCATCCACCACAAAGATCACTCTGAAACCTCCGAGACCATCGAAAATCCTGAATACGGCCATGAAGGAAAAATGTCTATCGCTAGGAAATCGATTCTTTCCAAGAGCTCGCGGAAAAAGACTTCTTCTCTGAAACTTGGTGCTAGTCCCGACCACCGTCTCGATAATGGACAAAGCATGAAGCAAATAGAGGATGAACTGCGGTCCAAACATCCAGAGCCATCTGCTGCCATACAAAAGCTTCGGGCAAAGCTCCGAGCACATAGAGCGAAACAGGCGGAGAATCTGACCTCTTTATCAAAAAGCCTTCCCTCTAAACTGACCGAGGCGGAAGTCAGTCCTGCTCGTCAAGTTGTCCACGGAAAGAATGGACAAACGCTGTGTCAACGAGATGACTCGCAACGACGTTGCAAATCATTGTCAGGCTCGGCCAATACTGCAAATCTTGCTGAGATGAATGAAATAATTAATAATGTCCTTCAAGAACAGGAAACGAAGTCACCGTTTTCTATTCCGGCGGATATTGCAAGGGAAGTCGATGCAAACTCCTTGCGGACCGAATCAAGTGAGGAATCGGATGATCCTGCAACTTCATTCTTACATTCCATCGAAAAGAGGCAACGGGATTTGGTGTTGAGAGAAGGCTCTCGTTTAAAGCCAGAACGTCGTCACATTGCATCGCCAATATCACAATCTGTAATATCACCATCTCTGCACCAATCGTCGGGTCACATGTTGAGCGCCTCCAAGAGCCCTCCCGCCTTTGCTAGTGACAGATGCTCGTTTCCGGATACTTCTTCATCACTACTTCATAACACTCGTGGGTCCAGAAGGGGTCGGCTCTCAGATCAAGCGTGCGTAGAAGATAATCGCCCATATACTCCAGACAGGAGATTCAATAGGTCACATTTCCAATCATATAACAACCGACGCCACACATCTGATGATCTCGAGCCTATTATCGATCGATACGGCCACGATCGCCGCCGGCATCGCTCGAAATCGTTTTTGCATCATCATGGCCCATCTCATCGGTCGTCCTACTCGCACGAGGAACAGGTCCGTCGCTCCTACCATTACGAAGATCGATATTACGACGGAGTTCACATTGAAAGTGAAGGATTAGACTCGAGTGCCGTTTCAGATAGGAGTATTCAATACCAGGGAGGATCCGGTTTGGTATCGTGGGATGAACTTGGAGATGCCATTAATCTTGGTCTTTACAAATCTATTTCGGAAGTGAATTCGGCGGTCATAGAAATGCAAGCGATGGAATGCGATTCATTGGGATCCAGTGGACGTAGCATACACGCTGCAACCGCGTCGGCAACTATCCCCGCCGCGAGCGACCGCGTCGAAAACAGCGAAAATGAATACAAGACGAATCCCGAAGAACCGTGGGAGTGTTCCGTGTGTACTTTCATAAATGAACATGGATTGCATCTGGTTTGTGCTGTTTGCAATTCTCCGAGATTTAGCCCCGAGATGTAAAATACGTTTGAACGCTCAGCCGGAAATACTGAGGATAGCAAAAGAATATATAGAGTAATGATGGAAGTGAAAATAATTGTGTAAATATACAAAAAATTCTTGCAGATGTTATGTATGTTTTGCTTGCGAGATGTTATTTCGTCGCCCCCATTTGGTAAACCTGCGGTCATTATTGAGAAAATTGAATAGTAGCCTGCGTCGCACACCTTTCTTTTTTAATTCAAAACAAGGTTCAGATGGAACTGAAAGTTATCGATTTCATGAATCGAAGCAGTTGGGGCAGTTGGAAAAAAAAACACGCTCCCCTCCCCCATCATGCCATCATTTTTTCCTATGACGAGTGTTTGGACTTGCTCCTCCCAAAAATATGTTTCAACCCCATCTTTTTCTTCGCCGGTGCCGTGGAAGGGGGAGCTTCCAAATTGTTACGACCATCGCGCGAATGAATTCCGTCGTGAATGCGGGATGTCTTGCTCGTCGCACATGCAGCTTCGTCAGATTGGCAATCATCGCTAGTGCTTCGAGGAATTGATTGTCCTTGACGTAGTGCCGACGACGTGCTGATGATGACGGAACTAGTGAGTCTACCGGCGCCACACGCCGGATGACGCTGCGAAGGCGAAGACAACGAAGAAGATAAGGCATTGGGGGTCCTTCCCGGTTTTTTTTTGTTCCGAGGAGTGGGCACCGCTGATTCCAGCTCATCGGAGAGGGAACCTTTACGAGTGCTGTAATGTAGATCGCAGGGGTGATGTTTTACGGATGGTTCAGGGTGATCCACGGCAGTAGATTGGGAGCTGTCCTGGTTTTCATGGTTTTCCTGAATGTCACTGCCGGAACTGTCCCGGCGACGAATCCGATGATTGAAACTCGAACGTTTACCGGCGGCACTTTGGGATGCGGCCTCATTGCCGGACAATTCGGAATTGACGCAATTTCTACTGGCACGGCGCTTGTGCTTGGACGTGGTTGCGTCGGGTCTCGACGACGGAGGGTTGCCGTCGAAGTCCGAAGAAGTGCTATCCAGAGAGAGTTGGCGGTGTTGAGGAGGCGTCACCTCGCTGTTGACGCCCGCGCCATCGCTGTCTTCGTCGCTGTCTCGGCTCCACGAAAAGCCCTGCAACTGCCGCTGGATTTGGTCCAAGTTGCCTCCGCTGGTATCTTTGATGGAAGCGATCGATGACATTGAATGCCGCCCTCCTCCCCGGCTTCCGAGATTGGTAAATTTTTTTTTGGCTTTCGAATTTTGAATTTCTGTTCGATGGTCGTCAGCGGCGGAGGACACGTCGCCGCACGCATCGTTATTGCCGTCGTCATCATTATCGTTGTCGTTGTCGCTCTCTTCCCCTTCTTCCATTGGTTCCAATGCGCCGACATTCCTTTCGGCGTCCCACTGGTGCCCATCCGCGGCATCCATCAAGGAGTTCTTCATGGCCTGCGCCATGGCCTCATCCAGATTTCTAAAACTCTCGAAGAGGGTCGCCCCATTCCCCGCGCCCCCCCCGCCTCCCAACGTCGCCCTCCTTTCGGCGCCACATTCGCCGCCGCCGCCGCCGCCGTTGGCCAACGAGTCTCGCATGGCCCGCTCGAGAGCCGCATCCAAGTGCTTGAAGCTCTCGAACATGGTGCCGCCCGGCTCGCTCCTCGTCCGGCCGTCGTCGCAGCCCGCCAAGTCGCCGACGTCGGGGACGCTGGAGTTCCACTTGGCCTTCTCGATGCTGTGCGTCAAATCCCTCCAGGAAACGTCGTCTTCCCCGCTGGAATGACTTCTCGCGAAGTTCTGCCGAAGTCGGTCGCGCTTTTCCCGCATTTGCATCTTCATGGACTGGCGGGGGTCCGCGGCCTCGCCGCCGACGACGAAGCGCTCGTTGGGAGTATTTCGTCGGGCGGGCCGTTCTTTCGCGGGCATTTTGCGATCGTCGTCCGGATCGGCACCGCCGCCGCCGCCGCCGCTGCTGCTGTCGGCGCAGGCCTTTTGAATGGCGTGGCCCAAATCCCCCCAGGAAATGTCCTTGGAGAAATTCCCTCGTTGCGGTCCCATCATGAGGACTTTGGATGTACAATAGACACCTAGCAAAAAAGATGAATTACGATTAGGAAGCGGCGAGAATCGGTGTTCTTGAAAACAGAACGAGCGAACAGAGTGCATGCAATGAACAGAGAAACATTAGCAAGGTAAACGCACACTACGGAAGAAAGGTCGCGCCTGCGACACGAGAGTCAAAGAGCCGATGAAACGATGGGTAAAAGGAGTGAGATGGAGGAGAACTAATAACATACACTAGGTTGGGAGCGAATGCTCGCCTGTAAAAGAAGCCAAGTACGATACTTACCGAAAGAAGAAACTAGTACCGAATATGATGTATGCAATAAACGTTCCAGGGAAAAGGGTTTGGCAATGAAAAGGAACTATTGTCTATTCCTGTTTGAGAATTATTTGTTGACGCAGGTTTGGCAATTGAAATTATTTTATAATATATATGGCATTTTTCAAGCAATAGTGCCGTCGTTGGGATGTAGTTACGGACAGGAAGTAGGCCGGCTGTCCGTCTGGCACCGGCTTGTCGTCGTGAGAACGTTACAATATAATATACGGAAGTGCATACATAATAATACGCAGACATGAACGTTTTAAACATGTCCCGTGTGCAGTCATTTTAACATGTTTCGTCCTTTTCTTGTTGGTAAGAAGTATGATACATCAAACTTGACAATATTGAAATAGTATAGTATTGAATACCGTAGAAGAAGTATATTCGCATGTTTCGTCCTACTCTTATAAGTCAGAAATATCGTACCCAACGCATTAAAAAGAAAAAGTATTGTACAAAATTTTTGTATCATATTAATATCAAGAAGGAGAAGTCTAGTACCATATCACTACTTCACAGAAAAAATAACGTTGGTCGCGATCATCCTTTTTCATCATGGAATAGCTAATGAATTTCGACAAATAATGAGTGAAACAGTATTATATTATTTATGTTGTGATTGTTCTTACTTACTAATAATATGCCCAGAAATTCTTTTTTTCTCTTGAGAAAAACAGACACCTCCTCTAATACTATCGAGATTGATAGCTAGTCATTCAAAAAAATGTCCGAACATCATGATCAGTATAAGACCTAGAGAGGTCATTATTAGGCCTTTTTGAAAACCGGATCCTAAAAATTTGTGGTTAAATAGTTTTATATTTCAAAGTATTATAGTCGGACAGCTGACAATAGTGGGTTTCACAGTTTAAAGCTTACGCTGACGCTTGTGCGGTCGCGGTTGCATCTTGTACATTCTACATACGTGATCAAAGTTCAACTTTGATTTTGCTGAAACTTTTCTTCGATCGATTTTGGGGGATTCAATGAGAAATTACCAGCAATGACCAGCATTGTTCCCGCATAAGCAAGAAAAGTTTTGCTGGTGCTGGTGCTGGTGCTGAAACAATCTCATCTTGATCCTTCCAGACCCAACTTTTCACATCAGAAGTGTTTTTGTGCATCAGTCACCCCTCCTTTTTTGCCATTGAAAATAAAATATGAGTGTAAGACTTCTTGATTAAAGTCATGAAGAATACAATGGAAGTAGCTGTTTCGCATTGAAAATGTCCTCTCTCAATCATCTTCAAGTTGCACAGGGTCACTCTTAGTCTCTGCCAAACTCACCAGCTTGGTCTCTACCTCCACCTAA
>JALLPE010000995.1:0-13522 GCA_036940025.1 Conticribra weissflogii | reverse complement strand
ATCAAATATGATCACACACTGTGTTTCACTAATTCTCATTTGGCATTTTGAAGAGAGATTACTGCAAAATGAGGTATACTACTGTAATGAATCATGATCAAGACTATTGAATACTATTCCTAAGGATCATAGTAATTGTCTATGTAGTATCAATTTTCACTATCCAATTTTGGGTTTCTTTCTTTTTTCATTTCCCATTTTTGTTATTTTCTCAGTTATCATCAACATCACCATAAATAAAAACGTTTGACACAATCTTTTGTTTGAATATATTCTATAAAAATTTTCATTAATATCACATGGTAAGCTGAATGTGTTCTCTGGCCAAACAGAAGGTCACTTATAAAAAACGTCCTTTTCTTTTTTAGGGCCTTCTTAGTGCCAATAATGCCAATATCAATGATACCTTTTAATGCTTATTGAAATGACCATAACAAAGTCAGTACTGAAAACTTTAATTTGAACTAAGTCTAATGCTCTCATAATTCTCTTCTTTACAGGCCAATACCTTCTTTTCCTAAATTTACTACAAACTTCCTTTCTAGTTCACCATATTTATTTTTGATATTCTATTTTAATTTATTAACATTCTCAGGAACAATTTTTTGCATAGAACATATATTCTCTTTTTTTGTTGTAGTCTAATGGGAAGGAGTTAAACAAGATTGTTTGGGGAAGATGGAAGGATGAAATATTAAATGATTTTTCTATGATACAACTTCCATTATGAATTGTAAACAAGGGGTTTGAGTAAAATTGCTAGATTTAGTGTACCATCAACTGCAACAAGAACAAGTGAGTATTTAAAACTATTTGATACTGTATACATCATGCCTTTCTTCAATTACACTGTTTGTATTGTTGGGGTCAATGGTGTAATCAAAATAAAGACTATATTTTAATCATACTGCAATTGAATTGAAAGAGGAGAAATATCAATATTTATGTATGAATGAGGATTGGCAAAAGGGTTGCCACCAACATTTCTGATATAGGCTGTAAAGACAGAAATGGAACTCTCTTTTGTTTTTACCATTCATATATATATTTTCTTTTATCAAGAGCAGCTAGTGTCAATAAGATCATCACCACTATCATCTTCAATATCAATACACTTGACTAATTGAATTTATTATTCTTTTTATTGTCAATAAAAATCAAATCAATTAAAATGTTGATAATGGAGTCATTGAAATATATCTGCCATTAGGGTCATTTTGTTAATTGGAATGATCCACAAAAATTATTGGTTACTTGCAAGGGAGCTGCATACAAATAATCAGATCTCTGAGTAAGGAAAAATTCGAAACACTGCTAAGTAAAAAATCAACAGTTTTCATAGTAAAAAAATTAATGAGATTATAAATTACTAATGAAGATATTGTAAAATAAAAACAGATGTCATTTATCTTTATTTCTTTGTCAGAATCACTGACCACTTTATAAAGTACTGTCAGTGCAATGATAAAGGAAATATAATGGGTTAAAAAATGGTTTTGTGTTTTACTGATACAAATTGATTGACTCAATGATGAAAAGAATGATAGACAATCTCAATTTTACACTGGGGCCATTTATCATATATGGCTTGAGTTTGGTTGAAGAGCATTGAGGAGGCTGGTTCCCACCTTCTTGAGAATCATGCGATTTCCAAGCATTTTTCAATATTTTGTTGAGAACAGAAATTCTGGTGATAGCCAAAAGGTTGACATCTGAATGTTCTCTTTGTATATGCTTTTATCAACAAACACAAAAAACACAAATTACACAAATAAGTTCATATTTTTGATGGAGACAAAAAGGCCTTTATCTTGGGGACTAAAATTATAGAGGTTGGAATATGCCAAAGTATACATCAACATACTCAAACAACTACTCACCTTGTTGATTCTTACCCCTTTCCTTCATCTCTTGGATTTTCATTTTCTATGCAAATGGTATGTAAATTCAATACCAAAATTTGAAATCAATCCCATTTTCAATCCCAATTTCACTACAATTTGGAGGATGAAAAAAATAAATCATCAGAAATCTCTGATACCTGATACACCAATACCAGCATTGTAGAGATTTCAACACATTAATTACTGTTGTTTGCCTTTTTATTTCATTTTCTACATTCTAATTATCTAGCTACTAGCTATTGCAGGCTAATTGCTACATTTAGTTAGAACCAATTGGAATCAGATCATTTCTCACAATTTTAAATTTCATTTCAATTAATTTGATTGCCATCTGCCCAGTTGCAGACAGTTAGGGGGCACCCTTCCTTAGCAACTCAAATATTCTACCATGCCTCCATAGCACAAGCACTCAGTTCAAATCCAACCAAAGAGTTGTCCTGCCTATCCAAACATAGCCAGAAGTAAATCCAACCAAGCAGTTGTTCTGCCTATCCAAGAATAGCCAGAAGTAAATCCAACCAAGCAATTGTTCTGTCTACTGTCTATCAAAGTATAGCCAGATGTAATTCCAACCAACCAGTTGTCCTGTCTATCCAAGAATAATCAGGAGGAACAGTTACCCTAGTGAAAGCAAAGTAGTCAACCATTGTGGGAACAAGTAGACAACTATGCAAGATAATGATAAATCAAAATAAAATCATGGCCATGCAACTCTTGCAGTAGCAAAAGACCCTTGCTAACCTCAATACTGAAATCCAGCAACTTACCCAAGCATTCCAAAGCAAAAAATCCTCCTGCCCTAACAGCACTGCTGAGTTGCTTCTACAGTTACCCCAGATCAACATACAGTCAACCAAGTCATATATTTCTCAACCAAGGCCAGGACAGCCCTTTACAAGGCAGAGTCCAAGACCCTTGCAGCCAAGTTTTACATGAAGCCTGAGTCAACATTTGTCTTCATCGCTGAACTCAAACACAGTGCAAATGAAGCAGGATGGGATCAAGGAATGCATTAAATCACATATCATATCATATCATTTGATGAATGATAAAAATAGGGTACAAAAGAAATTTCATACCCAGTATAACCAAATCACCATCAAGACCCTCAAGAATGCATGTGCTTCCTGGTAAGAAGAAGGTACAAGGGCAATTTCATACTCAATTCAAAACAACAAGCAAATACACAAGTGTATCATGACCTCATTCACAGAGCAAGCCCACCTCTGTGTCATGCCATCCCAGAATGAATTTACCACCAAAGAAGGTATCATCCACACACCTCTCCTCTTAAAAATAATCATGACAATTACAACCATTGACAACATTGCAGCAGTAGCAGTGGCGGCGGCATCAGTGTCAGCATCAGCAGTGTCAAAAGACAATCTTCACAACTTGCATGCAAAAACGGTGGAACTAAATAGTGACTTACCCACACTCCAACTTTACTTCCACAACAACTATGATCAATTTGTTGAGTGGGGCAAGATATTGTATTACATGATCCATCATCTGCTTAAGGCTTATCCTAAGGTGAAGTGTTTTGGATTTGTCACCTTTGCCGGAGACATGAAAATCAGTACTGCATTCAACAGGGAGCCATGTGTGACATCACATAAAACAGACTTGTTACACTTATGGAAAATCAATAAAACATCAATGGACCCTAGAATGTCAAGTCCTGCAAGCAGGAACAAATTGTGGTACATACTGCATAGCTTCCTCATTCCTTACCAGAAGGGAAACCTCAAGCTCTCCAAGTCACTCTTCAATAATCTCAATTCAGTGGCTGAACATGCAGACACCAAAGCAGGAAAGAATGATCAAAGGAAATGCAACAATAAGGATAAGGTTACCAAGAAGCACCAGAAAGTGTATTAAATATGGGAGTAGAAAGCACCCTGACTATGCAATCCAAAGATCAAGAAAGTGTAGATTTGGAGTCATCATTAGTGCAAGAATCACATGTTGTGAAAAAAGCACAAATCCACCAACTGCAGGCTCAATCCACTGCACCCTTAGCATCAGCCTCCATGGAAATGCAATGTTTAGGTAGCCACAGCTCAGACACAAGTACCTCCACCAGCTGCTAAAGCCTGAGTTAATGTCAGTGCCACTCTAGCTGATTGACTTGACTAATTCCAGGCATTTTCCAGTAAACCATGATGGTTTGAATTGGCATGGCTCCACTGGTGGCGCCTTGTCATAATTGTTATGTCCACCTGTGATGTTATGACCAGGCCACACACCACACAATTTTCATCCTCTGATCAGCATTCCAGTTCCTTCTTCTCACTCTCTCCTTGATATCCTCATCATGGCTTGCAAATGAACCTCCACTAAGGGGACAACACAACTGCTCTTCCACTGACTTTCATCTTTGTGTTCCTCCACAAAAAATCAAGAAATGTTGCCTTGAGAGTTTTGCCTTGATACATGAATGGACACAATATTTCCACAAATTGTCCATGTCTCCTCCAAAGCTGTTGATGAATGGTGCAAATTGCTATGCTCATTTATGATGTGGAGATAACAAAAATTCCAATCCATTGGTTTTGTTTATTGAAATTTGGCCTGCATTGTGGTCCCACCTTTGTCTAGTACATGAAATATTTTTCAACAGCTCTTTGCTCTGCCCTCAAAATCATATATTGTAACTCCCCTGATGTTCTCTGGTTGAAAAATATAATAATAAAATAAACCATATGACATGGTACACATTATTGTGAAAAATCTGGGTATTCAAAGAGTGACCAAAAATGAACCAAACTCCAGACGTAACAATTTAGTTTTATTGAAAAACTTAAAATCAAGGTAATCTTGACACAATTTTCTATCATGATGTTCACATGGAATCCATATTTGCTTGGGGGAGATCAATTCACATGTGCCTTAACAAAAAATGATCACCAACTTGTGTGGTACCATAGTCAATTTGAAACAATTATTTTTTATTTATGTTCACTTTGGTCTCTGGAATGAAGGTTTGCTTTGTTCTTTTTTGAAAACTTTTCAATTTGACAGGGGACGGGAAATCTTAACAGGAATTCATCAGAAACTTTGGATCATGAAAAAATCGGGATTTTTCACGGTAACATAGGTAGGTAACGCATTGTAGCTACTAGTAGGTAGTACCTAGTATCGCCTTGTTTCGCTCCGAAGATATTTTTGCTCGGTTGTGCGTATGGTAGGTAAGATACCTCCTACGTACATTATACGACTTACATCAGTTCTTGCGTTCTCATCCATCAAAGAGAACAGATTTTTAGAGAATATTTTATGAGAACACAACACCACAACAATCGACGACACCACAAACTGCAACACAAAGGGGGCAGAACACATCACCATATAAAGCTTGACTTTTGTGCAGACACATTCTACTACGTGTATTCAATTCCAAAATTTGATTTCCAGAGGAAAATCGTCAAGCTTTCTTTCTCTTCAACATATCAGAGATGGATAAAAGAGAGGTAGAAGGATAAATTCGGAAAACGTAAGCGAAGCAATCAACGTTGAGTAGGTACCATCTATTTTGCCAAGTTTGCTTGAGCAACACATCACACATCACACATCACATCAAATAAGGAAGAAAATGACACAATGGGCCCGTCCTCGTTTTCGCAACCGTCCTCGTCGTGGTTTACGAAGACGGCTGCCACTATCCAAAGCCGTAATAATGACGCAGCAGTTGTTGCTGTCATCGTTTTTTCTATTCGCAGCGGTGGTACCATCGGTCGGAATGGCCGCTGCCAGACTTGCAGATTCACGTGGCGGCATGTCCAGAGAAACAAAGTCCGAAGCAGCAGCAGCTGCAGCGGCAACAACAACGACGACGACAACAACCTCATCGTACAAGTTGAACGAGCCTCTCAATCTCATCGGCCCGGCCATCGATCCTCCCTCGTCCAATTGCCGGGTGGTCCGTCGAACGACGCAGGTGGGATGTCGCGACGACCGGCAACAACATCAATGTCCCGATTTTCACGCGGGTCTCAAATCTCAAACTCTGCCTCGATGGACATTCTTTCCTCGAGGGTTCGGATAGGTCGGATTGCAATTACGATGCTCATCATCATTATGATTCCGTTCACCCAGTAGACGTTGTCAAAAATGGTGCTGCTGCTCTCGACGCTGCCGGCTCTGCCAAAAACGATGAAACGAAGCGTCGGAGTCGTGGCTATCGATATTCGCAATGCTTTCACGCCTGGGTGTGCTGCGAGGACGATGGCGAAGAATCAATGGGAGAGAATGATGAGGCATCACTCTCTTTTGCGGCAAACGCCGACGCAACCGATCCGGAGGAAAGTTCGAGTAACGTTGTTGGAATTGCCATGATTGCTGGGTACGTTCTTGTCGCAGTGGCAGTTGTATTGGCCGTGGCCGCTATTTATGACAGTCGTTGTCGTCGTCGCGTGGTTCTTTGTCATTCCAATGAAAATAAAGACGAAGGGAACCAAAAAACTTCAGAGAATAATGGCGGGAATGAGAGTGATATTAACGTTGTAGAGACCTTGCACTCGTCGGATGTAAGAAGTGATGGAATTCAATAACGAGAGAGAGGAGACTGAGTATGAGTTTGAATGAGAGAAGGATAATATGCTCGTCGACGAAGAAGAAGCTGGGATACTAAGAAAGAGGTTTTGTAATATTTGTATAACAATGGGGGTAATGATCAGATTTTGACGGATAGAAATTGCTCAAGAAATGCACACAAACATGGTTTGGAATGTAGTTTGATGATTGTATTCTACATTTTAAAATGTAGTAATTAGTAGTATGTAGTATCTTAGGGAACAGTGTTGCCAAGAGCACACACAAAAGGCATCCTCGTTTGATTATATATATATATATATATATATATATATATATATAATCAAACGAGGATGCCTTTTGTGTGTGCTCTTGGCAACACTGTTCCCTAAGATACTACATACTACTAATTACTACATTTTAAAATGTAGAATACAATCATCAAACTACATTCCAAACCATGTTTGTGTGCATTTCTTGAGCAATTTCTATCCGTCAAAATCTGATCATTACCCCCATTGTTATACAAATATTACAAAACCTCTTTCTTAGTATCCCAGCTTCTTCTTCGTCGACGAGCATATTATCCTTCTCTCATTCAAACTCATACTCAGTCTCCTCTCTCTCGTTATTGAATTCCATCACTTCTTACATCCGACGAGTGCAAGGTCTCTACAACGTTAATATCACTCTCATTCCCGCCATTATTCTCTGAAGTTTTTTGGTTCCCTTCGTCTTTATTTTCATTGGAATGACAAAGAACCACGCGACGACGACAACGACTGTCATAAATAGCGGCCACGGCCAATACAACTGCCACTGCGACAAGAACGTACCCAGCAATCATGGCAATTCCAACAACGTTACTCGAACTTTCCTCCGGATCGGTTGCGTCGGCGTTTGCCGCAAAAGAGAGTGATGCCTCATCATTCTCTCCCATTGATTCTTCGCCATCGTCCTCGCAGCACACCCAGGCGTGAAAGCATTGCGAATATCGATAGCCACGACTCCGACGCTTCGTTTCATCGTTTTTGGCAGAGCCGGCAGCGTCGAGAGCAGCAGCACCATTTTTGACAACGTCTACTGGGTGAACGGAATCATAATGATGATGAGCATCGTAATTGCAATCCGACCTATCCGAACCCTCGAGGAAAGAATGTCCATCGAGGCAGAGTTTGAGATTTGAGACCCGCGTGAAAATCGGGACATTGATGTTGTTGCCGGTCGTCGCGACATCCCACCTGCGTCGTTCGACGGACCACCCGGCAATTGGACGAGGGAGGATCGATGGCCGGGCCGATGAGATTGAGAGGCTCGTTCAACTTGTACGATGAGGTTGTTGTCGTCGTCGTTGTTGTTGCCGCTGCAGCTGCTGCTGCTTCGGACTTTGTTTCTCTGGACATGCCGCCACGTGAATCTGCAAGTCTGGCAGCGGCCATTCCGACCGATGGTACCACCGCTGCGAATAGAAAAAACGATGACAGCAACAACTGCTGCGTCATTATTACGGCTTTGGATAGTGGCAGCCGTCTTCGTAAACCACGACGAGGACGGTTGCGAAAACGAGGACGGGCCCATTGTGTCATTTTCTTCCTTATTTGATGTGATGTGTGATGTGTGATGTGTTGCTCAAGCAAACTTGGCAAAATAGATGGTACCTACTCAACGTTGATTGCTTCGCTTACGTTTTCCGAATTTATCCTTCTACCTCTCTTTTATCCATCTCTGATATGTTGAAGAGAAAGAAAGCTTGACGATTTTCCTCTGGAAATCAAATTTTGGAATTGAATACACGTAGTAGAATGTGTCTGCACAAAAGTCAAGCTTTATATGGTGATGTGTTCTGCCCCCTTTGTGTTGCAGTTTGTGGTGTCGTCGATTGTTGTGGTGTTGTGTTCTCATAAAATATTCTCTAAAAATCTGTTCTCTTTGATGGATGAGAACGCAAGAACTGATGTAAGTCGTATAATGTACGTAGGAGGTATCTTACCTACCATACGCACAACCGAGCAAAAATATCTTCGGAGCGAAACAAGGCGATACTAGGTACTACCTACTAGTAGCTACAATGCGTTACCTACCTATGTTACCGTGAAAAATCCCGATTTTTTCATGATCCAAAGTTTCTGATGAATTCCTGTTAAGATTTCCCGTCCCCTGTCAAATTGAAAAGTTTTCAAAAAAGAACAAAGCAAACCTTCATTCCAGAGACCAAAGTGAACATAAATAAAAAATAATTGTTTCAAATTGACTATGGTACCACACAAGTTGGTGATCATTTTTTGTTAAGGCACATGTGAATTGATCTCCCCCAAGCAAATATGGATTCCATGTGAACATCATGATAGAAAATTGTGTCAAGATTACCTTGATTTTAAGTTTTTCAATAAAACTAAATTGTTACGTCTGGAGTTTGGTTCATTTTTGGTCACTCTTTGAATACCCAGATTTTTCACAATAATGTGTACCATGTCATATGGTTTATTTTATTATTATATTTTTCAACCAGAGAACATCAGGGGAGTTACAATATATGATTTTGAGGGCAGAGCAAAGAGCTGTTGAAAAATATTTCATGTACTAGACAAAGGTGGGACCACAATGCAGGCCAAATTTCAATAAACAAAACCAATGGATTGGAATTTTTGTTATCTCCACATCATAAATGAGCATAGCAATTTGCACCATTCATCAACAGCTTTGGAGGAGACATGGACAATTTGTGGAAATATTGTGTCCATTCATGTATCAAGGCAAAACTCTCAAGGCAACATTTCTTGATTTTTTGTGGAGGAACACAAAGATGAAAGTCAGTGGAAGAGCAGTTGTGTTGTCCCCTTAGTGGAGGTTCATTTGCAAGCCATGATGAGGATATCAAGGAGAGAGTGAGAAGAAGGAACTGGAATGCTGATCAGAGGATGAAAATTGTGTGGTGTGTGGCCTGGTCATAACATCACAGGTGGACATAACAATTATGACAAGGCGCCACCAGTGGAGCCATGCCAATTCAAACCATCATGGTTTACTGGAAAATGCCTGGAATTAGTCAAGTCAATCAGCTAGAGTGGCACTGACATTAACTCAGGCTTTAGCAGCTGGTGGAGGTACTTGTGTCTGAGCTGTGGCTACCTAAACATTGCATTTCCATGGAGGCTGATGCTAAGGGTGCAGTGGATTGAGCCTGCAGTTGGTGGATTTGTGCTTTTTTCACAACATGTGATTCTTGCACTAATGATGACTCCAAATCTACACTTTCTTGATCTTTGGATTGCATAGTCAGGGTGCTTTCTACTCCCATATTTAATACACTTTCTGGTGCTTCTTGGTAACCTTATCCTTATTGTTGCATTTCCTTTGATCATTCTTTCCTGCTTTGGTGTCTGCATGTTCAGCCACTGAATTGAGATTATTGAAGAGTGACTTGGAGAGCTTGAGGTTTCCCTTCTGGTAAGGAATGAGGAAGCTATGCAGTATGTACCACAATTTGTTCCTGCTTGCAGGACTTGACATTCTAGGGTCCATTGATGTTTTATTGATTTTCCATAAGTGTAACAAGTCTGTTTTATGTGATGTCACACATGGCTCCCTGTTGAATGCAGTACTGATTTTCATGTCTCCGGCAAAGGTGACAAATCCAAAACACTTCACCTTAGGATAAGCCTTAAGCAGATGATGGATCATGTAATACAATATCTTGCCCCACTCAACAAATTGATCATAGTTGTTGTGGAAGTAAAGTTGGAGTGTGGGTAAGTCACTATTTAGTTCCACCGTTTTTGCATGCAAGTTGTGAAGATTGTCTTTTGACACTGCTGATGCTGACACTGATGCCGCCGCCACTGCTACTGCTGCAATGTTGTCAATGGTTGTAATTGTCATGATTATTTTTAAGAGGAGAGGTGTGTGGATGATACCTTCTTTGGTGGTAAATTCATTCTGGGATGGCATGACACAGAGGTGGGCTTGCTCTGTGAATGAGGTCATGATACACTTGTGTATTTGCTTGTTGTTTTGAATTGAGTATGAAATTGCCCTTGTACCTTCTTCTTACCAGGAAGCACATGCATTCTTGAGGGTCTTGATGGTGATTTGGTTATACTGGGTATGAAATTTCTTTTGTACCCTATTTTTATCATTCATCAAATGATATGATATGATATGTGATTTAATGCATTCCTTGATCCCATCCTGCTTCATTTGCACTGTGTTTGAGTTCAGCGATGAAGACAAATGTTGACTCAGGCTTCATGTAAAACTTGGCTGCAAGGGTCTTGGACTCTGCCTTGTAAAGGGCTGTCCTGGCCTTGGTTGAGAAATATATGACTTGGTTGACTGTATGTTGATCTGGGGTAACTGTAGAAGCAACTCAGCAGTGCTGTTAGGGCAGGAGGATTTTTTGCTTTGGAATGCTTGGGTAAGTTGCTGGATTTCAGTATTGAGGTTAGCAAGGGTCTTTTGCTACTGCAAGAGTTGCATGGCCATGATTTTATTTTGATTTATCATTATCTTGCATAGTTGTCTACTTGTTCCCACAATGGTTGACTACTTTGCTTTCACTAGGGTAACTGTTCCTCCTGATTATTCTTGGATAGACAGGACAACTGGTTGGTTGGAATTACATCTGGCTATACTTTGATAGACAGTAGACAGAACAATTGCTTGGTTGGATTTACTTCTGGCTATTCTTGGATAGGCAGAACAACTGCTTGGTTGGATTTACTTCTGGCTATGTTTGGATAGGCAGGACAACTCTTTGGTTGGATTTGAACTGAGTGCTTGTGCTATGGAGGCATGGTAGAATATTTGAGTTGCTAAGGAAGGGTGCCCCCTAACTGTCTGCAACTGGGCAGATGGCAATCAAATTAATTGAAATGAAATTTAAAATTGTGAGAAATGATCTGATTCCAATTGGTTCTAACTAAATGTAGCAATTAGCCTGCAATAGCTAGTAGCTAGATAATTAGAATGTAGAAAATGAAATAAAAAGGCAAACAACAGTAATTAATGTGTTGAAATCTCTACAATGCTGGTATTGGTGTATCAGGTATCAGAGATTTCTGATGATTTATTTTTTTCATCCTCCAAATTGTAGTGAAATTGGGATTGAAAATGGGATTGATTTCAAATTTTGGTATTGAATTTACATACCATTTGCATAGAAAATGAAAATCCAAGAGATGAAGGAAAGGGGTAAGAATCAACAAGGTGAGTAGTTGTTTGAGTATGTTGATGTATACTTTGGCATATTCCAACCTCTATAATTTTAGTCCCCAAGATAAAGGCCTTTTTGTCTCCATCAAAAATATGAACTTATTTGTGTAATTTGTGTTTTTTGTGTTTGTTGATAAAAGCATATACAAAGAGAACATTCAGATGTCAACCTTTTGGCTATCACCAGAATTTCTGTTCTCAACAAAATATTGAAAAATGCTTGGAAATCGCATGATTCTCAAGAAGGTGGGAACCAGCCTCCTCAATGCTCTTCAACCAAACTCAAGCCATATATGATAAATGGCCCCAGTGTAAAATTGAGATTGTCTATCATTCTTTTCATCATTGAGTCAATCAATTTGTATCAGTAAAACACAAAACCATTTTTTAACCCATTATATTTCCTTTATCATTGCACTGACAGTACTTTATAAAGTGGTCAGTGATTCTGACAAAGAAATAAAGATAAATGACATCTGTTTTTATTTTACAATATCTTCATTAGTAATTTATAATCTCATTAATTTTTTTACTATGAAAACTGTTGATTTTTTACTTAGCAGTGTTTCGAATTTTTCCTTACTCAGAGATCTGATTATTTGTATGCAGCTCCCTTGCAAGTAACCAATAATTTTTGTGGATCATTCCAATTAACAAAATGACCCTAATGGCAGATATATTTCAATGACTCCATTATCAACATTTTAATTGATTTGATTTTTATTGACAATAAAAAGAATAATAAATTCAATTAGTCAAGTGTATTGATATTGAAGATGATAGTGGTGATGATCTTATTGACACTAGCTGCTCTTGATAAAAGAAAATATATATATGAATGGTAAAAACAAAAGAGAGTTCCATTTCTGTCTTTACAGCCTATATCAGAAATGTTGGTGGCAACCCTTTTGCCAATCCTCATTCATACATAAATATTGATATTTCTCCTCTTTCAATTCAATTGCAGTATGATTAAAATATAGTCTTTATTTTGATTACACCATTGACCCCAACAATACAAACAGTGTAATTGAAGAAAGGCATGATGTATACAGTATCAAATAGTTTTAAATACTCACTTGTTCTTGTTGCAGTTGATGGTACACTAAATCTAGCAATTTTACTCAAACCCCTTGTTTACAATTCATAATGGAAGTTGTATCATAGAAAAATCATTTAATATTTCATCCTTCCATCTTCCCCAAACAATCTTGTTTAACTCCTTCCCATTAGACTACAACAAAAAAAGAGAATATATGTTCTATGCAAAAAATTGTTCCTGAGAATGTTAATAAATTAAAATAGAATATCAAAAATAAATATGGTGAACTAGAAAGGAAGTTTGTAGTAAATTTAGGAAAAGAAGGTATTGGCCTGTAAAGAAGAGAATTATGAGAGCATTAGACTTAGTTCAAATTAAAGTTTTCAGTACTGACTTTGTTATGGTCATTTCAATAAGCATTAAAAGGTATCATTGATATTGGCATTATTGGCACTAAGAAGGCCCTAAAAAAGAAAAGGACGTTTTTTATAAGTGACCTTCTGTTTGGCCAGAGAACACATTCAGCTTACCATGTGATATTAATGAAAATTTTTATAGAATATATTCAAACAAAAGATTGTGTCAAACGTTTTTATTTATGGTGATGTTGATGATAACTGAGAAAATAACAAAAATGGGAAATGAAAAAAGAAAGAAACCCAAAATTGGATAGTGAAAATTGATACTACATAGACAATTACTATGATCCTTAGGAATAGTATTCAATAGTCTTGATCATGATTCATTACAGTAGTATACCTCATTTTGCAGTAATCTCTCTTCAAAATGCCAAATGAGAATTAGTGAAACACAGTGTGTGATCATATTTGAT
>JALLPE010000994.1:0-13742 GCA_036940025.1 Conticribra weissflogii | reverse complement strand
CAAGCATTTGATGAGGTTCCCAATTACTTTTCAGAGGCTTTATTGGGTGGTGATGGGTCACCAGTGATGGTGTTGGGAATTTGACAAAATTATGACTGAAAGAGGAGTTAAAGAAGAGAATAAAGGCCATTAGTGGCAAGTAGCAGGTAGTAATCACATGCTTTAGAGATATATTCAAACAATGTTCCTGTTGGCAACATTCCTGTTAATTTTCACCAAAGTATGAATGGTATTAACATCACTGCCAAATGGGACCTTCTTACCCCAAACCCGTCCCCAATTCAAGAGCCAACAAAGAAGATCTGACTTGCAACCTCCAACAGAAACAAATGCTTCTGTTGATCAAAAAATGATATGATAAATAATTCGTCTCCAAGGGTTCATTTGGAACAACAACAAATCTTCCTGCAAACAAAAGAACTGCAAGGTAGGAAACTGTATCATACTTGAATGTATTGACAACAACAATTAACTTCTGTTTTATGATCAAAAGGTGGGCCAAATATGAAGATCTTAATCAAGTATGGCTTCGGCTGTTCAAACTAACTTACTGAACTTGATCATTACTGTCCTTCATTTATGCCAAAAGATAATTTAGAACAGCCTTTGTCTACATCAACAATGACAAGAAATCATGTTTTTGTTTCACAGTGGAAGGTATACATAAATATGAAAGCTCTTGCAGCTTCTTCCAGTGATCCTGGGAATTTGAATACAGGGAAATGAAACAATTCAGCATTGATGACATTTGAAGACTTATTGGAATGTTAAGGATTGATGGCTTGGATTCATCACTGCATATGAAGCAGAAGATTTATCCCAATGAAAGGAACAGATAAATGGGAATAAATTCATTTCAGAGTGCCTTGGGGCACAAGCGGAACTGCAGTAAAAAATGTTCTGACACTTCATTGGGTGTCAAGATCTATTGACCATCCCCCAGTGTCCAAACTTCAAGGTGGATCAATTTTTCTGCTAGCTTGACCATATTTGGAAACAAACTTGGTCTTTGTGTCCAAAAATTTCTGCCAATGAACAGAAATGCAAGATACAAGAAAAAAGTGAGTACAAAATGGGATGTGAAAAATTCAAGCAGATTGGTGGTGAAATTCAAGTTCAGTGTATTACTGATGATGGATAAAAGTTTGATTTTTTCAAAATGAGCCTACAATTCGATTTACGATTGACAAGGGAATGAGTCAAATGCATGAACAGAAGCAATTGAGTAAGTTTGTTGGATCCTGCCACAAAATGACCAACACAGAACCACGTGTAGTCTCCAACAAACTCCATGTTTCCAGCTTCAGCGCCAGTGTACATAAAGAAACAAAAGTTGCAAGAACAATCATCACATGCTCAAAATTTTACTAAAAAATCTCTTAACTCAGGAAATGGTTCTGACCAATCATGACTTAGCAGCGCCCTCAGACATCTCCCTTTTCCAGTAGCTGGTAAATGCTACAATGTAGTCTGTCAGCTTCATTGATGGGCAAATAATAGCAACAACAACACTCCCTTTCCATAGCTGTGGAGTAAGTAGTTGTCTCCAGTGCTTTTTGCCTATCACATGAAAGATGATCTTTAGACATCAAACTCAATAATCTTCTCATTTACATAGAAGTTCAATTTCCTAAACCAATTCTTCCTTTGATCAATATTAATTTTCATTGTTGGTGGTTTTCCATGTTTTATTTGCAGATATTTTAATACTTTTTCATGCATTATCCTCAATCAAATATCTTAAAACACAAATTCTATCATTTTCATTCACTATTTTGGTCATATTGTTGTGATTATTTTAAAAATTTGTACAAATGATGGTGATTTCAAAAATCTGGAACAAAACAAAAACAATCATAGCATCAGAATTCCTTTTTGATTAAGTTTCAGTGCATTGAAAGATTTATGTGTATAAATATGTATATGCATACTGATTTTGCATGACAAGGAGTTAGTGAACATCAGTTCATGTGAAGTTGACAATTTTCTTTAATAGCGCAAATTTTAGTGGGCTGCTATGTCTTCAATGTGACCACTATTTGATGATGGTGCAATAGGAAGTCACCTCAAGATTGCTGGATGTAAATAAATGTCCTCTCTTGACAAAGACTTCAAAACTGAGTGTATCTTGTAAAAATAAAATCTTTTTTATGACTTAGAGTGTATTCCCCATTTTTGTATTATTATTATCATCATTTTTTACTATTTGAAATAAAGGTTAATTGATACTCAACTTTTATTTTATATATGTTTGTTTAGAAGGTTCTATTATTCAAGTATGCTTTTTTTTATTGCACACTCAATTTCAAGAATACCAGTATAAAACTATAATAAAGAATTTAGTCTAAAATTCATCACTGAAATGAGCTCCACATGGAATCATCCATATCTTGACTCACAGACAGAATCAGACAAAAGTCACTTTGTGAATGTTGCAGCTGACAGTGCAATCTATGTCACCACACTGTGATTTGTAATAGTTCCAAGTATTTACCATGCTGTGAGAGCCGCCATAACAGAATTGGGCAGAAATTACATGGTTTATGCAGTTCCACTATTTTCAGTAATGTAATATACAATTTCTATATAAATATTCAGATATCAAGATAAGATAGACTATGTCTTGCTTAGCTCAATTATAGTAGGATGAGGTAAGATACATGTATTGTGCATGGATTTTTGAAGTACATGATGATGTAGCACTGTTTTTTTATTTTTTTCTAGCACAAAAAATTCTGTTGTATCTGACACATAGAAAATGTATGAATTTAATGGCTGGAAAATAATTCACCACAAGAATAATAAGCCTTGTGAAAAAATAATTCTTTCAATGAATCAAAACCAGTCATTAGCTCAACTTAACCTATACTTAGATAAGTAAAGAAGGAAGAAGGTCTCATGATGCAATACTAGTTGTAGGCTAGTAATTTGACAATTTCATGTGATTTGGAAGTTATTCAAAATTTGTTGCCACAACTAATTTTTTATTAGGCGACATTGTTGGTGATCATGTTTGTGATAATGTTCTAATTGGGTTTGGATTCATTTGGATTGAGTGTAGGTGTAAGTGCCAAACTAAGGCACCTCCAAAAATGATGGCAGTTTAGTAGTTTGACAACTATGTACAAATATGCAGGAACTAGTACTGAAAAAAGTCAATGACAACAAAACTATGAAAATTTACAATTCACAGAAAGTTACAATTGCTTTAATGGACTAAATGTGATTCATAAACACATAAATAAAATCAAACACATCCCTCATCATCATTATCTTCACAACCACAGTCGCCACCAACAGAGTCCTCTTCAAGATGAAACTGGGCTTGGAGATTAGTGGTTCATCTTGAGTTTTATCCTGTTCTGTTTTCTGTTTTGCCTGAAAATTTTTCAATTGAACCTCCTTCATTGCATCTCATGATGAATCCCTCTCTAAGGACGCCAGCTTATTTTTGGTCTTCTTCACAAAATTGAATTTTGATGGAGCAGATTTGTGGTCATAAAGAGGGAATAAGAGCTTTATCATGTCCCGCCATGCCTCGGCCGGCATGTTTGAGCTGGATTTGAACACTTCAAATGAGGCTGAGGTTTCCTCCAACTTCTTTGTTATATCTTAATCTTTCTTGACTTCGGATTTGGCAACTTCTGCCTTCTCACTCTTGATTGCTCAACCTGAGCATGAACAGTTGCTTTGGATCCCATCAACTGAAATCTAAGCATTATCCGTAAGCCACCATCACTGAATGCATTCTTGGGATCAAGGAGCAACTTCACCTAGTCATCTTTGGCCTTCTGGAGGAGTGTACTCTTTTTGTACACTGGAAGTTCCTCATTGAAGACAAAGCTGTTGAGGCTGATGGAATGAGTCTGTGATGAAAACAAGCACAAAAATAGTTACATAGCAGTTGTAATTAAAATGAAGACATGTAAAAAATTGCATCTACATTTTCCTTCAATTTTTAGTGGTGTTGTTGTGTCCAAGACAATGTTGCAGTCATTTCCTCACTTGCTCCTCCATCACCAAGTAAGTGTCACACCTTGTCATGTGATAAAGCATTCCAAGTGAATGGAACAAAACCAACAGCCATCATACCTTTAAAAATCTTCTACTTTGTTGCACAGCATAAAATCGGCTGCTTCTTGATTGGATCACATCTGGAACCATTGATGGTTCTTGAGAGATCATCATTTGTCAGCACAGCAGATTTAATCTCAGTATCTCTGGCATTCTGGTGGTCCTTGACAGCCAGCACATACATTTAAACTCTCTTCTTGAACATTTCTTGATCTTTTGCATCTGTCTGGCCCTTGAGGTCCTGAAACCTGAAACGAATCATCCATTTCTTGATTGCACAGTGTAGAATAGGGAATATCAGGTCCTAAGTGAACACCCTCATGATGCATGTCACAACAAAACTTAAGGGCTGCTTTGCTCTTGCAATTATGCCCAGGGCAACTGTTGGTCTTTATGAAGGTGTGACCTTTGATCAAGCAATCCCAATCCCACTTGAACCTTGGCATCAAGTTGGGGAAAAGAGATGTGTAAAAAAGAATAGTTTGAATAAACAGGGTCTTGTCCATACTTCCCATTGTTTGGACAGAAATTTGGGTGTCAACAACTGTCTCATTTTCAAATCCTCACTGACCCACAACTTCAGGCAACTCCTCCACCCAACTTGGTTTCACCTTCATTTTTTCTAAAGTCTTGGATTTGGTCTTGTAGGTCATGATAGGTGGCATTGCTTCTAAAGGACTCGAGCCAAATACGCCAGTTAAATGCCCACCACCACCACTAAATATTCTTCTTCCAGCCCTTGCTAGGTCAAGATTTGTGAGGGTGTCTGCCCAAGGTCCATCTTTGTCCCCTTCCAAAGATTTTGTGAGATGTCTCTCATCAAAATTAATGATTTGCTTCAACACATTGTACCTGAAAGTGACCTTGGACTCCAAATCAGCTTGAAACTATAACAATGAGAAGTAATTTTTCAATCATGAACAAAAATGATAATAAAGAATATCTTACCAGGAATGTTGCATGGTAAGGGGCCACTTTTGAATGTGTTGCAATCAAGCTGTGATTTGTCCACAATATAACCATAGTGGAGAAGGCATTTTTTGGACCCATCAAACCAAGCATTTAGGTTGGGATAAGTTGTCCAATTCAATTGCGGATCCTCAACTTGCATTTCCTTTGATTGTTGCACAGTGTTTGGGAATCAATGGCAATGCTGTCTGTAGATATACTCCACTGTTAGGTCCTCCTTGAAAGGAGTATTTGTGATTGCTGCTCCAATGATGGCCTTCGATTTTTTGGTTTACACTCACCATTACCTGACAGTTGGCACATGGAAACATGAGCCTGGAACAACTCTAGGAATACTTAAGGAAGCAACGGCTTTGGACCTTGCTTCATTGGAGAGGAGTTTACTTGTTCAGGGTGATTAGGGTCTGTGTATTTGTGAAGGGTCTTGTGAGTGATCTTCCACCTCCCCTCAAGCTTGTATGTTGCAATCTTGTGTAAGGAGCCTCCGCCATTGACACAAAGCAAATTTTAGGGCCTCAGAGTATCTCTTCTTCGTGTCACATTTTATGGAGTTCAATCGAGACTGGTGATGGGCTGCTTGCTTTGCTGTTCAACAAGGATGTTTCTGGTTTGCTGNTGCAATTCCTGCTGCAATGATGACCTTCAATTTTTTTGTTTACACTCACCATTACCTGACAGTTGGCACATGGAAACATGAGCCTGGAGCAACTCTAGGAATACTGAAGCAAGCAACAGCTTTAGACCTTGCTAGATTACTTGTTCAGGGTGATTAGGGTCTGTGTTTTTGCAAAGGGTCTTGTCAGGGATCTTCCACTCCCACCCAAGCTTGTATGTTGTGTTCATTTCAGAAGCAATCTTGCACAAGGAGCCTCCCCCATTGACATGGAGTTTTGTAGCAAATTTTAAGGCCTCAGAGTACCTCTTCTTTATGTCACATTTTGTGGAGTCCAATAGAGACCAGTGATGGGTTGCTTGCTTTGCTGTTTGAAAAGGAGGTTTCTGGCTATCTGTAGATGATTTTTTCCTTGTTGATGAAGTGAAAGGTAACAATGACTCCATGCCATCCTGCACACCCTCCTTGATTGCCTGGATTGTCTTCTTGTCCCTTGTTACAAAGCCATCATCCTTTTCTACTCTTGTCAATGCTGCCTTGGCAATGTTTCCATGATCAAGGCCTCTTTTATTATTTCTAGCAGTTGGAGGTGGGGTGAGGGATGATATTGTGTTGTAGCTTGATGCGATCACTTTATTAATGATGACTCCAGCTCCTTCTTTTGCTGCTTCTGCCAATTTTGCCTTCTCCACTGCGATCATCCAATAGAGATGGGTTTTGAATCATGGATGATGGGTCACATCTAATGGTTCATTGACTTTGAGCCCACATTTGATGACCTATATGATGAAAAAATTTTATGTGGTCAAAAAAATAAAAGAAAAAGCACGAAATAAACACACAAACAAAACCACCTATCTCCGTGGCCCGAAAATAATCGCTGAGCAACTCATGCTCACTTTCCATCATAGCAGCCCTCTCAGTGGTGTATGGGTTGGGTTCTTTTGTGATACCTGCCATGATCGTTGGCTGGCGCTGATACTGTCGTCAGAACATATTTCACATCCGATCGAGGAAGAAGAAAAAATTTTTTGACGTTGTTGCGCCACATTTTTGGGGATAACCTGCTCTCCACAGACCCCTGGACCCTAGTATCCCGAGAAAGCTCTATTTCAGGAGAAGATGACTGTAACTCGCAATTTTATTTTTGGCCGCTCATGAAAGATATAACCCTCTATTTAAAATATGTCAAGGAATTATGTAAAAAATCAGCTGTCAAACTACTGGCCTACAAGTAGTAGTATGACTACCTAGAACCTTCGAAGTATCGTACATCGTAGGTATCGTATGTAGGAAATCAACGTAACTCATACCCACCCGCCCTTTCCCATATTATTTTCTATTGGAGCACTATGTACGTCCCCAACGATCACGTGCAACATGAATATTTTTTATTCAGCCATTAAACAGAAATACCGTCCCAAAACATGATTATGGAAACAACTCCATGCAAATTGAATGAGTCTTCCATTTCCACCAATTCGACCGACACCACCTGTCCAATGGAATACAGCAGTGAAATCGACGATTTCACGTCCCTTCCATTTTCACCCGTATTTCCAGATGAAGACGAGCTGTCATCTCGCAGAAAATATAATCCATCGAATGATCTCATTGAAAATGTAGATGAATCATGCGATTGCAAACGGATAGAAAATGAATCGTCTCAAACAATAAGCGCAAATCATTTTCAATTCAGCCATTGCACAATCGGCGAATCGAAAGGATGCACCAAAAAGAAAGCTGTAAATGATACCAGCCAAATCGAACGAGACGACTCATCGAACAATTCGACGCATTTCCATTCTCAACACTCACACTCCACGACGGCAATCCGACCATTGCACCAATGCAGCGATTGCAACAAACGAAACTCCAACGGTCAAAGCCCCCTTTCTATAACATCCTCAACTTGCTTTCTCAAAGGAATGGAACTCCTCATCGAAAAAGGCGCCAACGTCAACATCCTTGATGCTTACGGCCGCTCTCCGTTACATTTAGCATGCGAATATAATGGCAATGCATCGTCTTCCTCGTCGTTCTCTTCCGATGGAAATTATCATCATCATCATCACCACGACTGCGTGAAACTATTACTCCGAAAAGGAGCCAACACGAATACTCGAGACGCATACGGTCGAACTCCTCTTCATATTGCTACAAAAATGGGTTGTGTCGATTGCATTCAATTGTTATTGGATCACGGAGCGAGAACGGATGTGCAAGACAATGAAGGAAATACCGCACTTCATATAGCTGCCAGCGGCGGGAAATTGGAAATTATGTTGGAGCTTTCGCTGACGCGTTTTGAGGATGATCGTTCGTCCGCGGAGGTTGTGGCGCCTTCGCTCCGTTTTGATGATCGCGATGGTTTGAATTCGAGCTATGGTCGATATAATTTCGGAGATGATAATGTTGGAGCTAGTTTTTATCAATCGCCAAGGCAGAATGAAGTAATGGAAAGAAGGAGTATTAGTAAGGAGGTGGGAGACTTCGGCGCTTCGTTTGTTACAACTCGGCAAGATCTGTGGATTGGAAATGACGAAGCCGAGACAATTGACAATTCTCATTGGTTTCATGGCAGTAATTATGCCACTGCAGGTAGATACCAATCGAGAAGCGATCTTAACGAAAGCGGGTATTTGACTGCAAAGGGTAGTGGTGCTGCGTGGACTAAGGGAAAACCCTTTAATAGGGATTCTATCAAGGAAGAAATGGATTCGATCGAATCCAGCAGCTCTTTATCTCTCCATAGCGATCGATTCGAAACCGAGTCGGTGGAATCGTCTGTAATCAGTTTGACAGATTCGAATTTCGACTTCATGAAGATGGAGGTGATATCCACAAAGTCCTTTTTGGGTCATGGCATGGACTTGCTGTTCAAAATGTTTCTGCAATTGACGACGTCGGTATTCGGAACGTCTCAGCACCAGCTGCAGACCGATAAGAATGGCAAGTACATTTTCAAGGAACCGCCTAAGCACGTGGCCGTTGCTATGGAAAAAATGAAAGGTCGCAACAACTTGTATCAACGACGTGATGATTATAGATAGGTGCGGGATTAATGTACGGAATACACAAATTATTTGTTTTGTAACATGTAAAAAATGCATTACAGCACTAAGTGCATAGCGTTGGTGTGTCGATCGCAGACGCGGTTGCAATCAATTCAATCATGCCAATAACTCATCCAACTCATCCGGACTCCTTGGCTCAGAAACAGGCCTCCGTGCCGTATTCCACCCCGCATTCTCATCGCCAGTCGCCGAATGTACACGGTTTTGCACTTGATGAGAACTGTACCCCGAAGAAGCGTGTCGATTGCTTCTCCCGCGTACTAGGCTGTCGCGACGAGGAGACTTTGAAGGAGAACTCGAACGGAACAATTCCCGCGCCCCGGCTGACGATGGTCTATTGACCACCCTGGATGGACCCAACGGTCCTCGCTTTCGATCTCTTTCTTCTTTCTTCGCATCGTGTAACTTCTCAATATACTTTTTACTTGTTGCTACCCGCTTCTGTAACTCGTCATTCTCTTTTTCCATGGTTTTGTTGCGTCGCTTGATTTCTTCCATTTCTTGCTTCAAAGATTCTAGTTTTGACATTGCCAATTTGCGATGATGACTTTCATCGCGAAGTGCTTCCTTGTATCCCTCTTCCTTCTCGTTCATTTCTCTCTCATAATTCCTCGCCAGAGATCGTGCCTCAGCCAAATCTCTCTTATACACTTCCAAAGTCTCTTGAAGCTGATTCGCTCGCTTCATCTCTTGTTCGTAATCCTCATGATACGTTGTGTTCTGATTGACCATTTCACCCAACAACGCGGTTCTTTCTGCCAAGAGCGTCTTGATACGATGGATTTCTCCATCTTTCGACTCAAGCTTTTCGTTAGCGACTGTTAGTTCTTCCCTCATATCATTCACAGTAGTTTGCATACCTGACATTTCCTTTTGGCGGATCGACTGTTCCTCTTTCAATTCTTTGCGCATGGCATCCACGGTCTCTTCGCTTTCTCTTGTGATTCGTTCCAAATGAGCTTTTACCCGTGATAGATCCGCCTTGAGTGATTTGACCTCGTCGGTTCGCTTTTTCCCCGTGATAGTCAGCGTTTGAATCGTAGCCTGCTGATCTTGTATCTTTTGGTCCGCATCATTGAGTTGCTGTTGCATTCGCTCTTTCTCTGCATTGTACCGAGACTTGGATTCTTGCGCAGCCCGAGTGGCTTGCTGACGCATGGACTCTTGCTCGGAAAGGCGTTCTCGCAAGAGCACCACCTGATCTTCCAAATCAGACACAATATCCGCTGAATCATTCTCTAAACTCGATATGCGAGAGTCGTATTCCTTTTTCAAAGATTGCATTTCACTGTCGTGACTCTGTATGGCATCATGCAATTTCATTTCTGAAGTGGCAATCTCCTCTTCATTTTTTAAAATCTTCTCCTTCGCATCGTCAATTTCTCGTTGAAGCCGCTTTACTTCCTCCGCTCTCCCCGCCGCATTTTCCTTCAGTTGGATGTTCAATTCTCTCAATTGATTTCTCAATTTGTTTGACGTATTCTTCTCTGTTGTCAGTTCCGTTTCGAGAACAGTGACGCGTTTCGTCTTTTGCTTTAGTTGATCTTGGTGATCTGCATTTATCATTTGAATTCGTGATAGGAGGGTTGACACTTCTTGTTTAAGCTGGGCTTGCTGTTGCGAGAGTGTGTGATTGGTGGATTGAAGGGTTGCAGTTTCGGATTGGAACTTGGTGATTTGATCTCTAGAGGAAGTCAGTTCGTTTTGGGTTACTTGAAGTCTCGTGGCGAGATCGCCATTTTGTTTGGATAGTTGATTCATTGAGGATGTGAGATCAGTGCGAGTTTTTTCGTGAGAGTCTCTTTCATCGGTGAGGTCTACTTGTAGTTGGTTGGTCAGTTGAACTTGATTGTTGTAATCCAGCGAGAGGGTTTTGTTGGTTTCTTTGGTGACAGTGATTTCCTGTTCCAGCTCTGAGATTTTGAGGCTGTGTTCTTTCATTAGTTGATCCATTTGACTGCGTAAATTGACCTGATCTTTCTTCAATTTTTCAATAGTGGCAACCTTTTCACTGATTTGAGTTTCAAGGACTTGCACTGCTTCCTCTTTCTCCTTCAAAAACTTGCATCTCAGCTCTTCTTGTTGAAGCTTTGATCCTTCCGATTGTTGCTGTATTTGATGTTCAAATTCCTCTTGCAACTTCTTCTGTTCTTCTCGAGATATTGCTAAATCTTGCGTCAAGGTGGATATTTGGATTTGGTGATGCTGCAAATCATTTTTGAGATGTCGTTCTTGTTCTTGCCAATGAGCTGCTTCCTCTCGCCTTAAACGAACACTCTCCTGGAGAGATTGGTTTGTGTCATCAATTCGTCGCTGTAGTTGATGCTGTTGAGATTGCGCTTCCACTTCCTGTTGGGCCAGACGTTCTTCCATTTCGCGAATCATGTCATCCCGAGACTTCTTACTGGACTCTAGATCTCGCATAAGTGACTGAATCTGTTGGGTTTTGCTCGACAATTGCCCTGTCAAGTTTTCTTTCTCCCGTGTCCACTTTTCCTCGTCCATCTGCCTCTGATGCACAGTTTGTTCTAATGCCTTTTTGACCTCTTCCAACTGCACCTCCAACTCTTCCTCCACCTTGATCAAATTCTCCAACTCTTTCTGCCTTTCTTCGACCATATCGTCCATCTCTTGCAATTTCTTCTTCAAAAGTCCCTCCTCCCTTTTTAACTTTTCTCTCTCATTCCTTACTTCTTCGAGCTCCGTCTTCAACTCCTCCATCTCCTCGGCCACCTTCCTTTGCACCCCTTCCAACTCCTTTTTCCAACCCTCCCTCTCTCCAACAAACACCTCAATCCTCCGCTCTTGCTCCCGACACCTCTCTGCCAACTTCCCCACCTCCCCCTCCCTCATCTTTAAATGCCTCTCCAAAACGCCACACCTCTTCTCCACCTCGTCCCTATCCCGGTTCGCCATATCCGCCGCCCTTCTCAACATTTTTCGTTCTTTTTCAATGGCGGCGAATCCCGCATTCAACTGCTGGAGTTTGGATTCCAATTGCGACGAATGAAGGGTCTGCTGCTCGAGGAGTGAGAGGAGTTCGGATTTGGATTCAGATTGCGTGTCTGTGAGGGCGGCGAGGCGGCTGCGTAGGTCGGTGTTTTCGAGTTGTAGTTGGATTAGTTCCGGTGGCATTATGGAGTTGGAGGAATTATTGGACGAGTTGGAATAATTCGAAGAGTTTGAGTTTGAATGGGAGATAGAATTTGAATTTGAATTTGGGAACTTCGGTTGTTCATGCTCGCGAAAAAGGGATTCGGAATTGTTATCATTGGATCCAAGAATATTGCTGTTATCCTTGGCTGTTTCACCAGACGATGCACCACTGCTGGGACGGCCATTGTCGGAGACAGAGGAGACAAAGGAAGTATTCGAGTTGGAGCGAGTTAAAATGTGATGATTGTTTTTACAGTTTTCGTTCTCGCGATAATTGCTCGGCAAGAGCGATGTTTTTGATGATATCAGCGCCGCCGATGATGTAGATTTGGCAGCATTTCCAGATGACGTCGAGGCTTGAGAGGATCGCCCTCGCACTGATTTCGGGATGAGCTTCATTGTCCTTTGTCAATGATTGTACTTAATAATTGTATTGATCGAATCCCTGTTTGCCGCAGCATGCAGCTTGTGTTGCTTCTATCGTTTGAATACTTATCGGGTCGCTGATGGCCGGGAAGGAAGTTAACGTGGAAAATGATGGAGTGATGAATCATGAAGATTTCGTTCATTGAAATAGATACCGCTCACGACGAGAGAAACAGCGCCCGAATGGCGATCCCGCAAAAAAACTGGCTTTTAGATTGCGAGCGATGTCCATCGATGGTCGATGGAAAAACATTGACCATTGAATGGAACAGAATTCAAATTGAAGGCAATCTGCATTTTTTGTATCAAGATGATATATCTCAAAAATTGAACTGGTACGTACATTAGGATATAGAATTTTTTAGCGAAAATTCGTATACGATTTTTTTCAGTATTGTATCAAAGTAACATTCCTCGAATTTCAAATTATTTTTCAAATGTTTTTAAATTTGAAAATTTTGCAGAGGAATAATATATTACATCCGAACAACACATTCGCTGCATCCGATAATTTCTCTCTTTTATGTATGTGACAATATATTGAAACGTGCAACACGAAAAAGTTCGATCGTTCAAAACACACCGTCTATCATTGTACGTACGTAGGTACCATTCATATGATCTGGACGATCAGGAGTAACTCGCATTTATATTATATGATATTTTTCGTTGAAACATGTCTTTGTAGAGAAAATGATGGTTTCGCGAGAACATTATTTGAGTGCGAAGATGGTTGTGGATTCAATTTTCCCTTTTTTTCCAGGTGGATTATGTGGAAATTATGGCAATTGGCTAGTAGGTATATTACCAGTTTTTAATTACTTTGGAGACATATTATTACTTTGCAGCATTTTGGCCGACTCTCCACATGTAGCCACTATATAACTCAGCCCAGAGGCCCATTCAAACCGTAGTGCAAATTATTATCTATTGTGGTGCAACAGAGTTTTTTGGTAGAATCAGAGTGCTGTGATATGACATGTTCCATCACGACATTGCTTATGTCAGACATCCAGCCACCTGCATCAATTAAAAATATTTTAGTATGAAACTGTGTACAATTACATGCAATTAAAAAACAAAAGTGCATGGATTAAGCATCCCACATGTAGTGATGCAAAACCATGCAGACCCTAACCCTAACTAGTCAACATAAAACTTATTATTCTTTCACTCAAACTCATGAATACCTCATGTTACAAGGAATCATTGTCACCCAACCATAACCCAACACATATGGTGGCCAAACAGGCAGTCAACGACTTGGTTGTGGCAAAGAGGAGTGACATAAAATAGTAGGAAAATGCCTATAGATCAATTGTTGATGCACTTTGTAAAATTAAAGTAAAAATTAACAGGTGTGCTTTGTATGAATGTGTGTGTGTGTGTGTGTGTGTGTGTGTGTGTGTGTGTGTGTGTGTGTGTGT